>JANZLQ010000009.1:24891650-24906482 GCA_026212715.1 Elanus axillaris | reverse complement strand
TACTGAACTCAAAACACAGCACTGTACCAGCTACTAGGAAGACACTTAACTCTATCCCAGCTGAAACCAGGACAGACATGAATTCTTCAGAAAATTACTGGACAATTTTTTCCAGCAGAAAGAGGACACATCCAAAACCACTATGCATACAACAGACTTGCATTTTTTTTTATATTTGAAAAAGGTAACACCTAAACTTGATATGGTTCCTTAAGATAAAGGCAAAGCTCTGTATTGGTATTCTGGTGTAGTCTTGCAAAAAAAGAGGAAGAGCATCATCATCAAAGCTGTTGTCCTAGAAGTCAAAAGCAAGCTGGAGAATGGACAGGTCCAGCATTGTTCTGGTCCAACTAATTATTTAATCACTGAAAGAATTGTAATGAATGCCATAAGAAAAAAATATTAATTATCACCTTGAACATTAATGTTTTATTTGAATTATACAGCATAAGCAAATAGAATTACATCCTTATTTTCAGAATTGACTAGTGGGTTCTGAAAACACCTTTTGCTTTGCACCTGCCACTCTGTGTATCAAAACAAATCTTAAATCTTGTCAAATGAACTCCGAAAGTCATTGAAGAGATAAACTGGGTTACAACACTTGTCTAGTATACAGTTAAATGTCTTTCATATATCTTTAAATGGTTATTAATCTCTGAATTAGTTTAGAATACATTAACCTTCAAGGTAAATTAGATCAATCAAGAAAATGACTCACAAGACTAGGTCTATCTTTTTTGCTTAAATTTGGAGTGAGTGCCAAGAATATAATAGCAGTGGGGAGAAGGCATTCAAATGCAGCTTTTCCTTGAAAGTATGACATTTATCATGGAGAGGGGCTGGACATTCATATTCTTCTTGATGCTTATGGATAAAGTTGTTCCTTAGGATGAGAGGAATCTATGACCAGAGGAGAACAAAATGTTTACAATTGTGCTAAAGGGGAATTATGCTGTGAATGCAGAATGACATGAAGCCCATGAAAATTAGGTGTAATCATATAATGAGTTCAATTTATTTTCCACTCTGGGTTTATTTTAGCCTTGTTTAATTATAGAAGTAGCTGAAAAGCTTATTCTGTTCCATTTTGCATGTGGCGCACAGTCCAGACCTTTGGCACATTCTGCTTCACAATTACTTCAATCTTCAACTTTTTGACTTCAGATGTTACAAAAAAGAGGTACTTAAATACTCGTGGGAATGGACTACCATTACAGTTACTATACATAATGCCATACTGTGCATAGTTCTAACAACCTATGAATTCAATATTTACCCACTATTTTCTAAGGGAATATGAGAATATTAACACCAAGTAGCAAGAAGACTAACCTGAAGTCAAGTGGTTTTCAATGTGAATGATTGATGGTGAAAGCTTTGTAGTGGTTTAAGCCAATGATTTATTTTGCTGTTGCAAAATGCCATACATAGTTATCCTGGCTTAGCTGACAAGTCACTAAGACAAACTCAGGCTCCTATGTTTGTGAGAAGACAGTTAACTAATTTTACAGGATTCTTCAGATCACACCAGTGATGAGTGTCACTGTTTATAATGCTATATTCCAAATCTACACTTAAAATCCTTAAGTATGAGAAGTGTCACAAGAGGTGCACTTCCTCTATAGTTAGTGAAGCACAGCTTTTGTGCACAGTGATAACACACTGAAAAACTGAAGGAAATTGATATCTTGAAAACCTTTTATTTGGCTGGTAAGGAGATTATTGTATTAAAACTTCAAAGATTGCAGTTTGCCTTGACATGAGAATATCTAGAAGGATGAGATTTACAGTGCTGATAGATGACATATTAAGACTTGATATGCTGCTTTACAAAAGGACAAAAAAATCTAAAACATAAATCAGACCACCTTTTAATACCAGTATAGCATATTCCGAGGTAAAAGAAAATACAGATAGAACTTTCAAAGTTATGAAATATTTCTCTTGTCTTAAAGCATCATGCCCTTATGGTCCCACAGAAGTCACACTGAGCAGACTGAAGGGGAGCTAAGGATCTGGGCCATGGTTGTCTGCAACAGTACCACTTTCCCGAGGCATTAGTCATATCGGTTGTAAAGAATTTCAACACAGGATGGCGAACTCTGCAGTGGAAGAAGGAGATCTGGCTACCACAGCTAATTTCACTTTCTCTTGAGCCTGTGTTTGTAGACTGCAGCACAGTAAGTGCAGGCAACCAGATCCTGTTTTGGGGCAGATTTCTAGGATACTACAGCCATTCAGCCAGTATGGGTACAAAAATCTGCTCCGCAGCAATTCCCTTCTGAGTTATTCTGCACCTGCTGAGATAATGTTCCTACTTCATCCTAATTGCAGAGGACTGAGTAAAAGCTTTGTCCTTGTGCATTTAGGAATAAAGACAGCATTTCAGAAATCTTGTTGCAATTAAATACAAGTCTGTGCATGCTGTAATTAAAAATATGTCTGTTTCTTTAAAACAAATCAGTTTTAATTGGCATTCTAATTGAAAGCCTATTAAGTATAGTGATAAATGCTATCTGAGAGATTATTTAAAATCTTGACACCTATGTGATGCTTCACAAAGCTCTGAAAACATTGACTAATTCACCCTTGCAATAGCTGAGACAGATAAGTAAATAAATCTAGGTGATCTGAGGAAGAGAAAAAGAACTGAACAGAAACTTCATTAAAAAAATTAAAATATATTAAAAAATTTCAAGAGCATACAAATTTTGGTTCAATGTTCAAAAAAATGAGAAATTAAGCTTTTTTTATATTCTCACAGCATCCAATGAAAATGAAGTTATTGTTGTAGTGAGCCAGAATGCTGTCCTCAAATGTCCTGTGCTCATGATAGTGTCAGAAAGGCCACACCAGCTTAGCTTAAAAGCCCATGTCATTCCTTTGAGAGAAAGCCATTGTGGTCAACACAAAGGTGAGTACAAGAGTAGAACTAACCTATGGCAATGTTTTCTTTGTGTAGCCCCTCAGCCTGGAGGACTGTTGCCCTGACTTCCTCAATCAGAGGTGTTACTTTTATGATTTTTATGTAGACCATAAGAAAATCTTCAGTCGGTGACTTTGAAATTATCTATCTGGCGACAAATTTTCTCTTTTCTGTGTTAATGGCTGGCTTATGCCTTAAAACATGAGGTTAATGGTTAAGAGTTGGACTGACTCTTGATATTAAGTACACTCTGTGGTCTCATTGGGAATTTGTCTTAATTCCTCCACTTGTAATACTCTTATCTCAGAGAATTTGGTGGTGTTCCTCTGGAGGTTGCCACGGTGAATGAGTTTTATTTTCAGGAATACTGGTAGCCATAAGAAAAGAAGCAAATTTGAAGCAAATAACAGAGCTGCCTAGACAAAAGTCAAATGTCAGATGAAAAAGCAAAGTCATTTTAACTAAACCCCTGGTTCTAGTCAACTTAATGGTTGCTATCATAGAATTGTTTAGGTTGGAAAAGACCTTTAAGATTGAGTCGAACTGTTAAACTAACACTGCCAAGTCTACCACTAAACCATGTCCCTATCATTCAAACAAGATCCATAGCATGAGATTTGTGTCCAATTAAACAGGTTACTTTACAAATCTCTCCTATTTTTACTAAAGCTGATGTGACAGCATTGGAGACCAAGAATTATTAAGTGAATTTCTTGAATAATTGATCAAATAAAAAAGTCACTCTATTTGTGGCCAATTTGCAAACAGAATGGGAAACAATGTGTTTGAATAAACTGTTCATCGTGAATTATTTATTCAGTTCTAGTAACTCTTTGCATGGGGCTGCTTTTCTTCATCTGTGTCAAGTGTAAGGAGACACATTACTAAAACAGCACATAATTCTGTATTTACCAAAAGTGAAGAGGGAAGTTAAAAGTTCTCTGTCATCCTACATAGTCTCTGTTGAAACGGCTAATGTGAATATACCAAAGCTACTTTATGTGCCAAGACGACTGTTTTCAACATTTTTGAATCCTCTGTAAGTAAACTGTCCAGAAAGCTATGTCAGTACATGTCAGGCAAAACTCCTCCTGAAGTTTCAGAATACACCCCTCCCTACTCCTGGTTAAATGGCTGGAATTCACCTGCTGCTGAGGACATAAGAGTGACTTTAAGGAGCTCAAGGTCTCATTTGTGTTTTAAGTCTTGGTTTCATTGCATTGGTAATGGAGGAGTTATTAGTCCTTCCACAAGGATTTTCATTTCCATAGTTTAATTTTCCAAATTCTGTACAATGGTGAATTCTCAGCCCCACACTTATCTGCAAGCAGACTGTGTTTAACAACAGAAAGGAAGTCCCTCCAGTATGATTTATCACTTCCACTTAAATCCACAAATTTCAGTTGTAACTTACCAGATGAAATTATTGTAAAATAGATATCTCCAATGGATTTAGATTCTTTTTTCTTAACTGTAATTCTTGCCTAAAAATTATTTTTTCATGATCTTTAGGAGAATGTTAGTATGCAGTTTTGCAAAGTACTTGGACAGTTACTGTGATGTCCCTGAGACACAAAGTATAAATATTTTGGTTTAGTAAAGCTTCTAGCGCTGATTGGATCTTTATGCAAAAGATATTCTTTCTATGAGTATCTCAGAATAGTGGATGCAACCTCTAAAAGATGGCCAGCAGAATTATGGAGCTTAAACTTCTCTCCGTTTATAAATTGCACTGTACTCAAAAGGATGTGCTCTGTGTGCCTGAATACTTGTCTGTCTGCAACTTTCATGAACTAGTTCAGATACAATATAACACAATTTGAACCTCTTCTGAAATGTAAACCCAAAAGGATTAGTGTATAAATGTCAGCATGTCTTTACCTTGCTTCCCCTTTTAATAACTGCTGTAGCTAGTAGGCTCTGGCTAAAAAAAAGGCACCCAAAGCTCCAGCTCTCCCAAATATACTTTCATGCTCAAAATCCAGCTTTTCTCAGTCCAGACAAATGCCTAGTTGAAACCAGAACACCTCCGTGCACTTTACGTCTTTAGCTACAACAGACTGGACATCACAGCTGTCTGGCTCTATTCTACTCACACTGTTAAAACAGCTAAAGAATTTTCTTCTCCTTACAGACTAAGAAACAATCATGCTTTTCTGCTTTAACATTTTGCAGGCACTAGGGACAGGTGTGGTTTTAGTTGCAATCACTGTACTGTATACTGCTTTGGAAAGCTGAGATAAGCATTCCAAATACCTGCTTCACAGAGATGAAATAAGATTAGCTCTTTTTAAAAGGCAGGAGAAAAGGGGGCAGGGGAAAATAAAGAAATCAATTCCAAAGAGCTACTAAAAATTCACTTCTTCACCTGAATAATTACTTCTGATATCCTCTGAAATACCAGTGTCACTCTAAGGGGTTTATCATTTGAAGTGGCATTTCCATGGTAGCCAGTACTATGACTATAATCCCTTCCGAGCTTTTAAATGGTCTAATAAAGCTCAATATCAATAATCAAGGAAGGGACAGTTGTAGGCTTTACTGTATTTTTCATCTCATTAGTCTTTATAAAATGGCTGTGTCCTTTCTTCTCACAGTAATGCTGCCTTGCCTACTGATTGTACCCCTTTTTAAGCCACAGGGAAGAAAGAAAATATGACGAGTAATGGCGTGCTTTTTCAGAATTTCCATTTGTAAAAAATAATAAAATCTTGAAAATTACATTGCAGAAACATTAAAAAATGTATACATATGCCAGTCACCTTTCTTCCAATTTCTGCTTTTGCCTGTTCTCTTAAGAGATAAGACCAATTACTGCTTTTTGTTATAAATCAGTATTTCTCACAGGCTTTGGTACTAATTTTGAGTCAATTTTACTACAAAGTCTAGGAAAAATGTAAACTATTTGCTTGATGCAAACCACATCCAACTGTTGCAGACTTTGAGTCGACAATTGCTTCTACTAAGGCTGAGATCTTTCCATGTGTGGTCTTACATTTACCACATTATAGATAGCGATAAAGTTGATGTTTAATTCACTTCCTTCCTCTAGCCTAATGCATCTGGGGCACTCAGTAATGGTTTAGCAGACAAGGGTCAACTCTAATTCTTCAACAAAACTAAAATGTTAACCATGGGGAAAAGTGAGAAGATTGCTGGGGATTTTCCTACTCTACACTGCTGTTTCTGTAATGGCTAAGATCAAAGCCATTTCAGACATACAAAAGGCTTGGATGCCTGAATGTATCATCTCTTCTTGTTCCCAACTACAGTCATAAGATTCCCTATAAACTCCATAAAATTCCACACCTAGGTTAAAAGAAGTTAAGAGGGCAAGCCACAGATTTCTTGGTGTGGGAGAAAGTCCCAATGCCATGACATTCAATGACTTTTAATGAAGGTACTATCACCAATACAAAATCCCAATAGACAACACAGGAAACAAAAATGAACTTATTTTCTCATTGTGTTTCTACCCTGAATTCCACACACAGTGATTTTGTACAAATGCAACAGCAAAGAATTCAGAAAATCTGCACAAATGAAAATAGCAGGTTACAGACAAATTACTACGAAAAACTTCCTAACTTTTGTATCACCTTTGACAACAAGGAGAACTTCACCTTTGAAATAAGAGGGAATTGAAACCAGCATTTAAGGAAGAGAAGGAAAGAGCCTGTGATCTTTCTCCCACATGTCCTGTTTAGTATAAGGAAAACCTGCAAGCTATTTGACATGAAACTCAGGAAATTCTTGAGATAATTCCTATGCTAACCACAAAGTTACTGCATGTTGTCATAGTAACAGGCATCAGCTGAAACTTCATGGTATTAAATAAATCTTTGCTCTGATATAAAATGAAATGCAATTTTATTTTATTATATGTTTGTGATATCAAATATAGCAGCAATAAAATTATGTGTCAAGAAGTTCTAGCCAGTAAGAATAAATAAAAGTCAACCTGATGTGAAATTCTTGTGCTGATGTCACCAAGCAGCATTATAAATACGTACAGCTATTTAGCAGTCTGTTGTCTGGAAAAGCAAAAGCATACAAAGCCCAAGCTAGAGGTGAAAAATTCAAATCACCAGCTAAGTGTCCCTTGTAGTGCACATGGCTGAAATGTAAAGTACTGGATGGTGAGCATTAAAGGTAGTATGAAAGTTCCATGTCTCATGGGAGAAATAGTTGGCTACCACAGCAGAAAGTAACAATATCATATAGGTAAAACACCATTTTTTTAAACTTTGTTAAAGTCTGACAGCTACTGTATCCAATGCAAAGCTGACTACAAACTTGTACTTGGGGCCCTCTAGTTACTTTTTCTTCAAGAACTTAAAAAAAAAAAAACAAAAAGAAAACAAGAAACCCACAACCAACCAACCCACACTTGTCTATAGAGTATCACATATCCAATTCTTCATCTCACAGTACTTTGTACCTGCAATAATGAAGTGCCAGAGAAGTGACTGTACAGGTAAACATGAGCTTTATAATGCACTCCCTGCCTATTAATAAATATCACTATCTCCTCAATGGCTACATCACATAGGAATGAACAAGGAAGAGAATAATTAGGGAGAGAGTAACTGAAAAACCTCTGCAACAGTGATCTCTCATCCACAAACAGTCATACAGTTACTCTGTATCACTGATGTCCAAAGCTGGAGGGTGAAGAGAACAGAAAGAAAAACATCCTCAACTATAGCTCTATCAAATGTTGTAGAACAAATTAACTAGTAAAATAAATTCTACAGATTAATTTGCTACCACTTTCGCAAAATCAAAGGTCATGACCACAATACAATGTGTAATCATGGCCAAAACTCTTCTACAGCAAAGTGCATTTTGCTCCTTTTTTTAAAAAAAAATAGCAATTAATATTTGTATTTGTCTGCATATGCACTGTAGCAGCATTTTTTGCAAAGTGCATAGTGTACCAACACAGTCCCAGCTGCTTAAATAGTGCGTATGTATTTGTGTACTCCTACCTTGCTTCAATAAGCCTACCACATATACTCTCTGCAGCAGTGGGAAAAGTAGCTGGGGAGGGGAGAAGGAGATAGAAGAAATGCTGTAGAGTTTAAAGAGGCCTGCCTTCATGAAGGATCTTGGCTACAAACATGAAATGAACAGTTTGCTAACATTTCTATCTATCTGCAGAAAAACTACAGATATAGCAAGGACTATGCATGACTTCAGTTACTAACTTTGAGGGAGATGTTTATATTAACCTACCTAACCATGTATCTGTTTACAGTTCTTATCTCCCAATTGCTGTTTCTTTCATGTAAAGAACTGCATGAGCCAAGGAGGGGGAAAATGTACTGTCACCCTTAACATGACTTTGACTTTGCACTGCAAAAGAAAAAAATTAAATGTAAAATGGCTGGAACACATTTTTACAGGAGGTTTAATACAGCTATCTACGTAAGCAGCGCAGGAGTTGCCAGGATTCCATCTGTGGCTGACATTGTCCTCGCTTCCCTCATCAAAAGTCAACCAGAACATCTCAAACACACCCATTGCTCTTCTTTAAATTATCATAATGCATTTGTCTTGGGTAGCACATACATGAAAAACATATGAACACTTCTCTAACCCCTACAAAGGAAAGACAAGTCTTAAGTTTAAAAACCTACCCAAAGGCTGTTTGAGAGCATAGATGCGTTAAACATTAGTGCTGGGAGACATTTTGAAAAGCAAACTAAAGCTTTTATGGATGAAGCTTTAATGGCAATATTACACACCTGGGGGAAAAAGAGCTTTCACAACAGAAATGAAACTGAAAGCTTATTAACACTTTGGGGGAAAATAATAAAAGAAGTCTTGGGTGTAGCGTTACCATCAGTCCTTAGCCATGTGCATTGAGATCAAAAATTTTTATCCAAGTTGATTTAATGCTATTGTGTACCCAAAGGCAGTCAGGTTTTGTATTTGTGTGCTACAAGTTGTTGTTGTTCAATGACCAGCCCTTACCAATGAGTCCAATTTAATCCACACTTCTATCCAGATACCTAACAGACAGTAGGAATTTCAGCTGTAAATATAATTTTTAAAAAGTTGTAACTTTACCAGAGCACTGTAAGTCTGGTATGCACAATCCTATTAGCTACAGTTAACAAGGCAAGAAAATCATCCAAATGTGATGATATGATGGACTTCTGTACTGTGCTTGAAGGGGTAAAACTTGACACAATCTAAAAATCCATTGAACAATGTTTTTCCTCACTTGTGCTGAGCTGTGTTGAGAAAGCAAACAGGGTACTCTCCTAATAGCTTAAGGAAATGGCCAGGTTCAGTACTGGCCAAGCCTGTATGTCAACAGCAAGTACATCTTGTCTCTCCTCTCCCCTGTACAACCAGTAACACTGCCAGACCAGACCGCAGTGGTTATCCTGAAGCAATCCTTTGATGAACTTTCATTATAACCCTGCACCCCACCACTCGGCATCCCCAAGTGTGGTGTTTGCTGGCGTGAGTATAGAGGGCCACCTAATGATACCTGCAGTTTATAAATTGAGATCAAAGTCACAGTATAATAACCAGCTTTGGAGAGCAACAGCAAACAAAAGACTTCTGTAAATCTGCAGTAAGTGGCTGATGTTCTACTTAGGTTTATAATTTTATTATATCTCTAACAGCTGGATGCAGTCGCTCTTAACTATAAATCTGTTCCTTCTCTTGCTGAGGGAAATCCTTCAGAGCCATTTACGCCTGTATATGGTGCACTGCGTTCTATGCAGTCTGAGCAGCAGCTGACATTTAATTACAAAATAATTTGTTTTTCTGTATGACTCATACAATCAATATAAGGACAAACTTGGATGTAAATAATTTCTGTGAGGCCTTATCATGCCAATATACATCCATATTTTTTCTCTTTCATGAATCAGACTATCAGAATAACATTAAATGAATTATCTGAACCACTGACTCATGCAAACCAGACTACTTAATTCTGTTGCTCCTACAGAAAATATGGCTCTAGTATTCAGCATTCAATCTCCTTATGCTCTTTGAAGTAATAGTTAATACCACAAAATTATCTGTACTTTGGCTACACACCACTTACTATAATTATTGAATAATTATCAACCACATTTATATTATGGACTGTAATGGTATCTGAGGATCTTCTATACAGAAGTGATAAGCAATAATGAAGGCTCCATTGGAGAAGGTCATGCTAGAGATGATCATGTGGAAAACATTTTTGTATCAGCTGACAAGATACTATCTTTTCAGGGCTTTGTTTGTGATTCTGTAAGTATAATAATTGTGTCCTACTACGTTTTACAGAGTTTTTAGCAGGCTACTTAGAACTGTTAAGTTCAGCCTCCTCGACACCATGCACTGAAATGAGCTATATTTCACTGGCTGCAGCTTTGCTAGTTTACCTGCTTTAATTGCTACTATCAAGTGAAAAGCCAGCTGCTGGTGGCTCTATGACTTGCAGAACAAAACCACTACAGAAACTGTATTTTAATACAAAGATGGAGCTCAATAGCTAAATCAAACACTAAGATATCCTAAGAGATCATTGGCCCAATGATCTAAATGAAGCCCTTAGATTAAAATAATACTTAGCACTTTTACGGCGCATTTCATCATTCAAGTGCTTTACAAATGTCACTCCCTTGAGAATACAGAGAATGACAGTAACTATTTGCATTTTGACAACAATAAATGATTCATGACATGTACACAGGTACACAGAGGATCAGGGTTTTTTCATAGAATTATATTATCTGAACAAGATAACTGTAAAGCAAACATTATTAGAGGTAACAGAAATTTTTATTAGAGATAACAGAAATTTCTAATCTAACAAAAATAAAAAGTACTTAAAGACTGGTCACTCAACAGAATAAATGCCAACTGAAAAACAATTGCATATATTCACTACGGAGGACAAGGTTATTAAAAGGAAAAACTAAGACTCCGTCAAATACTTTCAAGCAACTGATGGATGATCTGCAAATCAACTTCTACAATGACAACTTAAGAACAAAAAAGAGTTTCCTGCATGTTCTATTTTACACATATAGAAATACCAAATGACAGCCTAGGACAGTAGTAAACTACAAAAACCCAGAGACTAATCTGAAAAAGTCTGTTGAATAATTACTTGCCTGATTTGCAAACACAATTGTCCAAACCATACAGAGAAACTGGACGTTACACGCACAAAAAGGCACCTAGATTTTCAAGGCTGCATGGATGTACAATTTGTATTAAGGACTAAGCAAACAGGAAAGGCACACCATACACGTAAAAGCCTAAACTCTAGTAGTGCAGGAAGGCCTAGTGAAATGGCCTAAAATATACCAACACCATCACAACCAGAAAAAAGAAAATAAAGAGGTGGAGTCACAAAGCAACCACCAAGGACTGAAATCCTGCACCAGAAAGGAAAGACCTTTGGCATTCACAAGAATACTCTAACAGCCTTCTTTTCCCTACACACCAGGGCTGTATATATGGACAATTCTACTTCTAGAATACCAAAGAACAGCATGGATAACGCAAGCTCTCCAAACCTTACCAGCATTCTCCCTTTAGGTCCTTTACTGAACTAAGGTCTTCATCGGCTTCACAGCTGCCACCAGAATCACAGTTAAACCTAACTAGCTGCCTTTTTCTTTTCCGTAATGAAGCCATATCCGTATTGTGGCCTATCTGGAAATCACAATACCTCCAGTCTGCACAGCTGTGAAAATGCTCAGAACAGCAGAGCTGGCACAGCAGTCACTTAGGAGTGAATTTTAAAGTGTTACCAACCAATTAATGAGAAGTGATCATTGCAGCCAAAGTTTCACTTTACTAAAATCAGCACTGCCACTCACAACCTAGGCATAGTCTTACCATGAAATGGGTTTCCCAGTTCTTTGATGCCATCTGCTGGCTGCTTCTCATTATGGGTCAAACTCTACTACTAGCTCAGTTTTCACCCGGAAAAAGGTCTTTTACACATACTTTGGTTTATAATTATAAAGACAAGTGCATTGGGTGGTTAACTTTAACATACCAAATTAATGGTTTGGTTGTTTAGAAAAAAACCCTCAAGATACCACCACCTCCTAAGACTGTAACCTTGCTCTCAGCTAGTTTGGGACTAAGAGCTGTGTCTAATAAAGCAGAATAAGGCAGAGCTGAGTCACCTAAGTCCACAATACTCATATCAGCTTCTATCAAATAACTGGCCACCTTCTCCCTTTAGTGCCTAAATAACAGCCCTGGGTCAACCCAGAACTGCTCTAAGTAGTTTGGTGCCAAACACCTGCCTAACACAGAAAATTACATGGAGAGTTCAAAAATTATGTAAAGGAACACCTGTATCTCCTTGAAGGCCCAACACACTTCACTTACTACAAGTGCTGGCTGGCAGATAGAGCAGCAGAGTTGCTATGGCTACCATATCCACATTTTACCTAAGAGTAGCTGAAGTATTAATTCGGGAAGTAAGGAAAAACTCGGAACTCTTTCACGAGGCATAGGCTTGAATTAAAACTGGAACCAGTTATAAAACAAGCTTAAAAAAATCTGTACCATTATAGCCAGGGTATCTGTACACATGTCCAGCAGCAGAAGCATATAAACCACTGGAATTCTACCAAAAAGAAACCTGGGAAATGCCAGGGCTAGACAGAACATTAGCACAGCTTCTGAGACTTCCAGCTATCAGTTAATATACATTGTAATTGAAGCGCTTGTGTTGGGTGAGGTATTAGATCTTCATTGCCGAAGACAATCTTCTTTTGTGGCTATGCTAAATCTTATACAGAACATCAATAAACTTACACAACAACTGTGTAAGTTACAATGCTGTAATTCATAAATAACAATGCACTGGTGAGACTCTGCTCAGGTGAACTGAACATCAAGTTCAATATTACTACCCTGTTAAAACTACTTCAATAATACAGAAAACAAGTGGGTTTTTTTCCTCCACATTCACACTGTTCAAAGAAGAGATGCTACACAATTGACACATGATATGTCGGTATTAATCACTTCATAAAAATATACTTATCTCACACTGATTATTTATATTAAGAACAATGACTGCAGATTAATATTTGGCCAACTGAATTCTCTGTCCACATTGTTTTGGAAAATAGTTTAAAAAGATGATTTGAGTATGCTAAGATTTAATTTTTAAAAACAAAGTCATAATGAGCAGGTATTTCCATGGAACAATACATTAATCAAAGCACACAAAAGTCCAAAAGCAGAATTACAGTAAGACAGTGCATAATTTTTTCAAGGATGTAAGGAGTCAGCAAATTAAGACATTTAAAAATTACATTCAACTCCACATAGTGATAGAGGCATAGTTCCAGGGATTGATGCTGACATAGCAACATCATCTATGAAAAATTCTGACATTAATTTTGTATATAAATATGGATTTAGAAAATTATTGTTCAGGAAATTTAGGAGAAGTTAAGACTCACCATTCTGACTTACAGCATCTTTTGTGATTCCCAAATACAAAGTAGTAAATGACTGAATATGACTGTGACTCCAAAAGCTTTTCTTCAATACCAATGTGAGCTTTAAAGAGTCCTCCATACTCCCCTGTCAACTTGTTGCCACGTTGTGCACTGAGCTAACGGTGTTTATGCTATCTGATCTAAGACTGAAAGACAAAGGATAGATGTAGTATTTCCAGGAGGGCTGCTAAAACCAGCTAAATAGCATTACAGGTGAATCATGTCCTGTATATCATAGAGAAACTTTTATCGAACAGCCATTACAGTGCAAATCAAAAATTCCCCATTTCTATTGGTTCTATACTTAAGTATTTTCAGGAGTGGAAAACAAGACCAAGAAAACTACAATATGTGCCTGACTTTATTACTTTAATAAACAATGCAAATACTCCAATCTTGATGCTTTACCAATAGTACAAAGCTAATGCTTTCCTGAACAAATAAATAACTGCAATAACCAAAATAAGAAAGCTCTCATTAAATAGATGGAACCCAAGACAGGAAAGTAAAAAAAAAAAAAAAAAAGAAAAGTGGTGGATTTTTTTTTTATAAATGTAATTGGAACAATGTTATCAAAACATTTAATAAAACAAGGAAAAGTTATATGGTATACTTAGAACACCTTTAACTGTCCTCAGCCTCAAGATTTATGTTATTTCCAAACTTTGCATAGAGTTGAACTTTCAGGTCAGATAACACCCTCTGAATTGATTCCACTCGAGATTCTAATGCTTCAATTTCTTCTTGTAAACTTTTCTGGAAAAGAAAAAAAAAAAAAATCAACCAGTTATGTGAGCAACATATCAACAGTAAAGAGGTACCCCTTTGCCAACTTTTTGCCAAGTCAGGCTATAAGACTTATTACGGTGCCAAACAAAGGCTAGCATGACTTTGTATACTGACATCCCAGTTACAACTTACCATGCATGCACATCCCTCTCCTCAAATCATAAATCAAACATGAACTTTAGAAAGTAAAAGGTTCAAAGGAGGAACAGCTCATCCCATTCCAATGCTCATCACACTACAGAAGCCAGTACAGTAAAGGAGTTCTCTTTGCCCAGACAAACCTTTGCTTCCTCCAGCATCTCTTGTGTCTCTTCTTGGGAATGACTAATGAAGACATCTCCAATTTGGTAGGGTATCAGAAGTGAATCACCATCATCAAGCATCATGATGTCATCACAAGCATCTTCCAAATTCTGAAGTTGTTTCTGTTTATCAAGACACAAGAGAGATGATCACTTTGCACTAGATAAATTATTTCAATGGACACATTGTCACCCTATCAGTTAACTGTGAACTCAGTGAGTCCACATTTTGGGCAAAAATCCTACCCACCAGCATGATATCAACGTGTTTAATAGAACAGTTCCAGAGCTGTAATTTAGCATAAGTATTAAA
>JANZLQ010000009.1:24876673-24887758 GCA_026212715.1 Elanus axillaris | reverse complement strand
GGGGGGGGCGGCCCGCTGAGCGGGGAGCTGGGGCGGTCGGGCCCTGCCCAGTGTGAGGCCCGGGACAGAGACTCCTCCGAGCTGGCCCTGGCCGTCGCCAGCCAAGCCAGCCCCCTTTCTGGAAGCGGAGGTGGAGAAGGCCTTCAAGTTCAAATTGTTGTGAAGGGACTTTTTAAACAAAAATAAGTATTTTTCTTAAAAGGCTGGTTGACAGCTTCTAAACAGAAACAAGGATAGCTGGCATTTGTGCTGCATAATTGCCTCCACATGCTTAAGTTTATTTAGCTTCTCACAGCTACAAAACAAAACAAAAATAAAAACCCAAACCAAGTCATCATAACATTTCACAACCGCGGGGGAGAGGCCTGGCATTGTGCATTCCTGGTGTTCAGCTGCAGCGGGTACAAGGCCGTGATCCAAAACCCTGAGGCCTTGGTGGATGGGCACATGTGGATGTTAAATGATGCAAGGGCCCAAAACTGACAGGATTTCTGCAGGCATTTGCACGGGCAGCTGATGGCAACAGTGGCTGAGGCTCCTTAAGACTCTGTGGTTGGCTCCTGCTTGGGTCTGCCGAGACCTTCTGGAAGAATGATCCACATTTCCTGTACCCGCAAGCTTTCAAAAATTTAAATACACCTCGGCTACAAAGATTTCCGAGCGATATGCTGTTGTGCCAGTGTCAGGTGGTGGTGGCAACAAGCCTGCAGAGTAAGATACAGAAAGGTTTTTGAAAATATCTTAAGGTGTTTTGCTGTGATTCATCTTTCAGCTATGCCCTCCTGTGAGCTGCAGTTGAAAGTCATTAGAGCTAGACCCAAAGAAAGTACCTGGGTACAGAGGGTCCAGGGCCCTGGACAGTTGCTTTTAAAGTGTCTGGCTTTGGAAGGGAATTTGGAAAGCTGGGTTAGAGTCTTCAGCTCACTAAGCAGTGTCTGGGGAGAGTTTGGGTCTCCAGAAAGAAAATTAGTGCTATCTATGACCAAGGAGCTGTCTAGGGTCAGCACATTCAGTCCCAGGCAGCCAAAACTGCTGAACCTTTTCTGGCTGCTGAGAATTGCCTCCACCAGTTTGGAGTCCAAAGATCAAAACCATTTCCTGAAGGCAAAATTTATAGCCTTTCTTTCTCAAGCTATGCTTTAAAAAGCCTAATACCCTGATTGCATGCAATGGTCTTGTTCTTCAGACACTTACTGATGGTAGGGGAGGCTGATGTACACTCCCTGCTGTCTGGTGGCATTCAAATTCATGTCTTCGACCTCCCTCCTAATGCCTGAACCATAAATAACACTGTATGTTATCCAGTGACCGTTTTAATGAAAAACATAGGAACAATCAGCAGAACAGATTGGTAATGTTTGCTTGTTTTAGGACCCCTTGTTGCTGAGCGAGAGTCCGGTCCTGCAGCTGCAGGAGAATCCTTGTTCCAGGATAGCTCATAAAAGTCCATTCCAAAAGGGATCCGTGCAGAACAATAGAAGACAACACCCAACAGAAAGAATGGGTGTCTATTTTAAAAGTTTCCTATTAATTTCCTGCAATTAGGCCTTATTAGGACGAGCTGAAATATGGCACGCTCCATTCAAGTCTTAGCACATATACTAATGCCATTGTCTCTCAGCCTTGACTTGGTCCATCATAGATGGAAACAGTATAGCAGCCCTACTGCCTGCGAGAATGAAAAGTTTGGGTTCCTGCTTTATTAGTTACAGAGATGGAGGTTACACCAACAGTGTTCAGCTTTGTTTCATAATAGAGCTGGTTTAGCAGCGCTCTTTCAGTAACTGCTTTTTGCTGAATAAATGTAAGAAAGTCACAACTACTTGGAAAGATTGCAGCAGGTTTCTAGCTTAAAAATTAGCTGAGGGAAAAAAAATTCAGAACTATCAAAATATTCTATAATGGGTATTTACTGGATGAAAAAGTTCTGGGTTTTTTTTGGTTCAGAATGACAGCTCATTTCAAAACTCCTGTTACAAACTAGTAGAAAAAACATAATAGAAAAGAAAATATTTTGAGTGACCCTCAGGCTGACTGTTACATTTTATTTTGGTGCATAATTTTGACTTGTTTCCCACTAAGGGAAAAAATTAATCACCAAAGCTCTCCCTGGAGAGCTATGTTATTATTAATTTATGTAAAAACCTATAAGTCTCTTTTTCTCAGAGGACAAACTCTCATCTCTTTGGCCATTCTCCTACTCTCCCCTAAGTCACCTATCTTCTCTCTTCTTAAAGATCCTACTATGAAAGGATATAGTCTAAACCATGGTTATTTCCGTGGGTGGATTAACTGAATAATACATGTTAGGTCCGAGCCAGTGTAATTTCCTTCAAGAGAAAAGGAGTGGATTTCATAAGAATTTGATGACATGAAGGCTTTGAAAATAAATCTTTTTCTCCCACATGCTCAGGCAAGATTTGTGGTGTGAGTGTGTTGCCAAGAGTAACTTACTGTAGACCTTTCTTATGTAAATAAAAGTGAAAACAGTGCACGAGTGCAAACATCTAGTGGTGGAGTAAGATAAACTCATTGAACTCAGTGACCTCATTTCTCTTTCAGTTGCATAAAAGGACTTGCTCTTTCTTGTACTGGTCCTCATTGTTGTTGTAAGCATGGTTAGCTTCACCTTGCACTTTGGTGGGATCCCTTGCCATAGTGTGTATAACCCCCACGCCCTTCATCTTACATCTCCTTTGTGGTTCTTTTTCACATTTTCATTTCATATTACTTGCTGTAGCCTTTTTCAGTACAGCTCAGTGGGAAAGAGTCTTCCCATGCTATTTGCTGCTTAAGTGAGTGGTTTTGAATTACCAAACTATTTACCCTTTTCCCTGAAGTTACACAGAGCTCTTTCTCAGTCTTTGAGCATCTTGAAACACCCACACGTCAACAATGTTTGTTAATACAAGATGCATTAGAAATGGAGAAAACTTAATGGAGACAAAGTGGTTGGCTTATCTAGATTTAGCCTTTATGAAGTGGATTGCTATTAGCAAAAACCACACAAAATTGTACTATTTTAATTGTGCCAGTATACTAAAGGGGTACAGCTTCCATATCATGTAGGCACAGAGCTAGCAGTAGCATGGCATTTCCAACATGAGACAGAGTGACTTACTGTGGTATAAAGGTCCTTATGTCAGCATGCCTACATCTGCCCTTCTTGTACCAGCATCGTAGGGGGAATGCAGATTGAAGGAAAAAAAGCCCCTTCTAAGGGTGTTCTTTTCCAAAAAGACATGCTAGCTCTTAATGATACAAGTCTTAAGTATTTCTAGGACAAATACCCCTTAGTTTTTCATTCTTTTGTGGTCTGAGGAAAGGAAGGCAAATTTTCTCAGATTTCTACCCTTGTTCTTTCAAAGAAAGAAATTCCCTCCTGTTATTCAAAAGCAACATCACCATTTCATCATTCAAGACCTCTTCTATATTCATATATATCCATTAGAGTTATTAAATTGCATTAGCTCCTTTCTGCAAGTCATCCCAATAAAATTCACCCTCTGTGAAGGAAACTTCTCTTTTGCCTCGCTGTAGTGCTTTGCAGATAGTTCTGCAGCATCAGCTGGGCCCATGAAACCAAGGGGAGTTTCTGCTGGCTGTTTCTGCCCGAGATGGAAGCTGGAGATTCCCTTTTGCTGGGAAATCCCTTTATGGTTAAGCACAGTAGAAGACCTGAGTCCACCTTCATGGACAGAATATTCTGTGAACATAGTGCTTTACAATCCCATAGTTCTGGCCCAGCAGAACAGTTGTTGCCTCACGCTGGTTTTGTTTAAAATAAAAGGTAAGAGCTATCTCTGCAACCCTGCCCTTCCTCACCACTAGGCATCTCGATATGAACAGGGAATATACCAGAGTCCAAAATATTAGCCATGTATTTCTCTTACTCCACAATCTGTCCTGTTCCAGAAATGTTTCTAGGGGTGGAACATCTCTCAGTTTACTGGGAACTTTTGTGGCCCGTACTGGATGTCTCTCTACAAGGCCTACAACTGCAGCATCAGTCTTGCTCTTTTTTTACTTTTGTGGCTTGTCTTCAATAAGAACTGCTCACAAACCACCTGAAATTAGGTCTTCAGTTACACCTGTACAGGCAGAAATAATTTCCTTTCTAAGAGCAGCACTGTCAGTGCCAGTTTCAAGAGCTGATATGCATTTCGTGAAAAATACACTTAAGGACAAGTAGAGTCCTGTTCCCTCCTTAACCATCACCCTGCTGGATTCTTTCATCTTAAAGCATTACAAATTTATTTGCCACTGAATCTGGAGGATGGTTCTAAACTCACAGCAGGTCTGTCAGTAATGTGCCTTGTCTGTACTGTTACTCAGCATTTTTTAATCTGTACAGGTTTGTCTTTTTTCCTTTTTTTTCTTTTTTTGGTGGGGGGAGTGTTGGCAGAATCACAGTGGAGTTTGAGAGAAGGGTTTTCTTCAGGGAGGTATCAGATGTGCTCATTTGATACTTTACCAAATAGAGCAATAAATATATTAAATGTTTTCCCAAGGGCAATAGTTGCATTCAGTAGTCATACATCTGAGGAAACTAAACTCTTCCCCAGAGAGGTCTGTGGCCAGGTATTTGAACTGAAATAAACAGCAGGATTTCAGGCAAAGACTTTATCTGATGAACTACTGATGCAGTCTTCACTAATCCCTCCAAAAGCAATGAATAGGAGTAACCAGGATGTGGCCCAGAGGGTATTGAGTTCAGCGACGCATAGCCCAAGTGCCTTTTGGCTGACTAATGGTAAAGGGAGATAGAGTTTTCATATTTTCTTATGGCTCTAATGAAGACAATAGAAGCAAAATGCACTTAGTTCACAGCAATTCACTAGTTAAAGTTCAAACTCATCTCTGTGGTTTTACAGAACTACTGCTGGATTAATAGTATCTTTTACATATCTATTAGACCTTTCATCAGAAAATGCTCCAGAGGCCACAGGCAAGGATTCTTTCACACACACCCTCCCTGGGATAAAACAGCAATGCTCCATAATAGTAAAAAGATTTAAAATCTCCTATTTATTTGCCATTTCTGCGAAATTTAGAGACCAGATATTATTACCAAACTAATCATGGGCAAGGTGATGATAATACTAATAAGAAGCACTCCTCCTCTCTGAACGCTCGCAAATAGTCATAGCCGTGGTGTTGTACATCATTCAGAAGGTATTAGCTGCAAACGGCATAGAAGCTACTAACAGCTGGTGGGGGCTCTGAGTTCTGTACTGACTCAGGGGGGAGACACCGCTTACTTAGTCACTAACTTAACCTCCTAAACTATCTTTCTCCTATATTGGCAAGAGTTCAAGATGCTAACCTCATGAGAGCATCACCCATTATCTTGGTATTTCAGGGGAATTTAGAGATCAAATACTAATACCTGTGAAAATCTAATTCTAGAAATGTAGTACAGTATAAAACAAAAAAACATGAAAGACTATATTCACACAATTATGCTTTATGAGATTTTATAACAACATGGCAGTGCAGGAACAGTAAGATAAATATTTATTATTATAAGATAACTGTAAGCAAAATGTGCAAGAACAATATTGTTATTGTCTTTTCTGTGACAAACTGGGTAGTAGCATCTCATAGAAATAGAGCCTTTGAAATATTAGCAAGTAACAAGAATCTGTTTGCTTTCAACAGACTTGGTATGAGGTCAGTTTTACCTCAGCAGAAACACATCCATCAGACTGAAAGTAATCTGTGCAAACACTACAGGCTTAATCAACAAATCCAGTAAATTGCATGAGTTTGAGTCTGATTCAAGTGTTTGTATAACCAGCTTTAGCAAATTCTCTCAAGAAGTCATACAACAACTATTTTTCTGGGCAATTAAGACAGTCATACAACAACTTAAAAGCTTCAGATTCATAAACGTAGATCTTTATTTTAAGCTTCAAGTGTTGTTTGAATTAAAGGGATACTCAACATTTCCTCCTTCTGAAAGCTTTCCTTGCTTTTGGCAAACGGTTTTTGGTCACTTTCTTACATTGTAGAGTAATTTATACTGCTAAAATGGAAAATATTTTCATAATTTTTCAGTACCATAATACAAGTGCTACTTTGCACATTAACAGCATGTGAACAAGGCAACTGCACATGTAAACTGTCTTAGCAGAAGGTTAAATGTATAATTGCACACAAAAGTTAATATACACGATTGCTCTTAAGTACACAGTTTCTGTTAGCAGAGCTAAAATCAAGATTGATTTCCCAATGGGGAAAAATCACGAAGAATTACTGTCTCAGAACGTATAGCTGCATACATTAAATTTGGCAGAGACACAAGCCATTAGTTTTTACAGCTGGAAACATAAATACATAAAAACCTACAGAATTTAGGTGGTTTTGGGGGTTGGGATGCCTGAAGATCTACATTTTGAACTGTATAGAGATCTAACAATCCATGTCTCCTGTGATACAGCAAATTTTAACTGACTCCTTTGGCCTGAATGTTGGGCATAACTTCATCATCCAAATGCTTCCTCAGACTTTAGGCAGAATCCTTCACAGTCCCTCCTAATGCTTCGCAGGACCCTCCTGCCCTCTATACCTTTAGGATCAGTTAATAAAGATATATATCTAGATACTGCATATTTACACAGGACAGTCTGCAGGTTTAACCTGAACTGGATGCAAGCTGGCCTGATTCTTAGATACATCATCTAAAGTCACTAACGCCCACCACAAAAAACAAAGGAGTTTAATCTAATTTATGGAATCTATATAATTATAGTCTTTTGTTGATACTGCTAAACTAAAATGTTTCAATAAAGACTAGATCTAAAGACATGGTGCTTACATGTCATGGATCACTAGGCAGCATAAAAGAGCATAAGTCACCCTGTTCAAGTGGTAAGAATACTATTTACATTACACCTTTTTGTGTCCTCCAAGATTTTCTTTCTGTAAGCTCATGTTACACTGGTAACATCAGCAATAAATTGACACATTTTTACACCGTCATAAGCATACATCATTTGTTTGCAAGCAAATAACCAAATTACATATCCCTACTCATGAGGACAAATATAAAATGTATTTAGATTGTACATTAAGCCTATCAGATTGCAGAACATAAAAGGATAGGATAGGTGTCAACAGGAAAAAGATGGGTTATGGACATCTGGGAGAAACAAGACTGAGAGAGGGAACAGGGCTTGTCCTATACCAGCTTAGTATGAAGGTATCCACCCACGATTATTGCTCAATCACAAAATCGTGATTCCAGTAGGTACTTCTGAGCCATCCTGAGGAATTCAGTTCACTCTGAATTCCCTCAGTTTTCCCCTGGAAGCATTGAAGACTAGTAAAGAGAAACCAGGACTTCCAGTATCACCATCCGTGGCACAATACCCACTAGTGAAATTCCTACCTGCTGAACGTGAACCATATGCTTTGAAAAATGAAATGTTCTCACAGGTTCCTAAATGCTACTGCTTTTTAAACTAAATGTGCCATGTCTTCCACAGTTCTGTGTGTAAGGTGAAGAAAGCTTCTAGACTTCTGTCAGTTCTGTCCAAAGAGAAGAAATCCAGCCTGGGACAGTAAGTCATTCTCGCAGCATCCTAATGCACAAATCCTTTGCTACAGCAGCTCCCTTCCCTGCTCAAGGAGGACAAGATTGCTAAAAGAAACAAGAAACTTAAAAAGCACAGAGAGTAAGTACTAGTTAGCCAAAGAAAAGAGAAGAGCCAGTCAAGTCCTGAATATTTCCACGCTGACTGTCAGGACATTGTGTCATGGACCTCAATTTCTTGATCTATGGTCACCACTTTCTCCCTAACTTATCCCCCTGTGAGCTTAACATCTCTAGAGAATGAAGTATGTGTGGAGCATTTGTTTTTTCATGTAAAGCAGATAATAAATATTTATTTACAGAAAAGATGTTTTCACTTTTTTTTTAAGTAAACAATAACTACGCTTAACTTAAGTCAAGAAATCTTAATTTTCTTGAACCATGTACTTACTTAGAAACTCCTTTAGTAGTTGAATGTCGCAATGTTTATTGCAGAGGTAGGATATCTCAAACAGGTCATAGCCAGCTAGAAGATTCTTTGGCTGGTGGAGTTTGAGCTGTTCATCTACCTTTCTGTTTTTCTAGATCCCTCTCGAAGGATTACCTTGATCTCAGTTTGCTCAGCAAAGCTTTATTTCCACATTGCTACTGTCATCTTGTAGGAGGAATATAAACATCTAGTATGCAGACAGGTTGGAAGAGTGTAGTGTTAAAAAGCTAGTGTTTGAGTAAAAATATAATAAAAATTTCTTTTGCTTTCATTTTACAATGAGTGTCTATACAACAACTTTGAGATCTCAATTTTAAAACACATTTCAGTTTCTCTTCTGTAGAACGGGAATTACTGTACTTTCCCATTTCCTAAGCTGAGGTTAAATTCATCAATATTTACAAAACTCTAAGATCCTCAGCTGGAAAGAGACTTAGAATTAAAAGTCTATAAACAAACATGAGCAAAAACGTGGAACAACAACTTTGTGTTTTGACACTAGAGTTTACAAGTTGCATTCAGTTTGCCTTCCCCAACATTGTGAAATACCTTCTTATGACAGAGATACTCCCTGTGTAGTCTACCCATTCTCCTATAGCACTTTTACGTTGCAGCATTGTAGAAAACACTGGAGACTTCAAAGGCATTTTTAGGGCCAAAAGAGCAAAAAGCTTTTTCCAACAAGGAGAAAGAGTAGAGCTCCAAAGACAGGAATTGTATAATATGCCACAAAAAACTCCTGGAATTACAGGTAGTAGTATTTAGTAGTATTTAGTGTATTTGAAATGCACTACATGAAAAGCAGTCAGTTCATTTTGAGTGAGCTCAATGCTTTTGATATGTTTATTGAAGTTCGGCTGTTGTGTCTCAATGAGATTTTCAAGCACACTCCAGTCTCTTAAATCCCGGTGAGGAGTTCTTAGCTTGATAGGGGTTCCAAGCTTTATTTAAGGAATGTGTTACTATTGTTTCCCAAGAGGTAGGTCTAGCAATTACTTCTGCTTAGGGAGTAATCAGTTGATTAAGTGTTTTAGTGATGAAAAAGATATGCTGTGATACAGTCTTTCCGTACCTCTGCAACAGTCCCTGTCAGACCTTCTACAGCAGCATCACACTGGCAGATCATTTTTCAAGGAACATTCTCTCCTGACTTCTGAGACTGCAGAAATCAAAACACATTTTTTTCTGTAGCAAAAGAGAAGCATAGAAGAATACGTATCATAAGCTATCTAGTTTTGATCTTCGGATATTTCCTGGTCTTTGACCTAAAAATACTCCTTGCCATAGTATAGAAGTGAAGAGGGGGTTTCACTCAGTTGTTGTTAGCTGTTAAAATTATTAGAAAATACCGGGAAGTCTTGTGGATAGACATCTGCAGGACAATGCTGACATCTTCACTGTCACAGGTGCCTCAGTGGAGTGATACTCCTGTGAGGATATGCCCCCAAAATCCAGTTCAAGAACCCTGTAACTAGTGTCGTTTCAAGATAACCCTTGATGTGTTCTAAAGGTCACAAGAAAAGATCTTGCTGAAAATTAAGGGCTTGTTTTTGAGATCTCTTAAAAGGGAGGGGAGAAAGAATTGAAGGCTGAAAATGCCCTTAGAACTGCACTTTACCAGAAATTGAGACAATCATTAGCTCTCTCAGCTCCAGGCCTAGCTGAGCTACAAATACACCAACTTCCCTGCCAGAGAGTTACATCACGACCACAGAAGTTAAATAAAACCTTTTCCATTCTGTAATTTAAAAACAGCTTAATAGAGAAGATTTCGTATTAACAGGGTGGTTTCTTCCCCATAGCAGCGGCAAACATGGAAAAATTGACCTGTGCCCAGTTTAGTCTTGACTTGCCCATTCCAGACTCTTCTAAGGAGTTTGTTTCACAGGCACTAAGCTATGACCCTTCAAATGAGTTCATTTTGATTCCTTAAATAGACAGGTGTCCACAGAGCACCCGAGTTGTCTCTTCTTGTCTGGTTTCTCAGAAGAACTTATCGTTGAATGAAGCCCAAACTGCACTCAATCTACAACGACGGCAAGATGTGTTCTCAGTAGAACTGATTCAAAGAAAACCAATCACAAGAATATCAACTTGTGGACTTTGCCTAAAAAAAATAATTGGAAACCTTTGAACCAGCTTTAATTTTAAAGCCCACCTAGAGAGTGCTCTGATCTTGTGGCCCACATAGTATAATCCCAAAGAAGAAAATCACTGAAATAGAGGGGCAAGATTGGGAAGGACGTACAAAAATCACAGGAAGAGTCTGCAGTGAGTTGTCGTGCTTTTGTACATTTTTCTCTGTATTGATCACTGCTACCTTGGTCTTTTATTGTTAATAATTTGACTTTGAGACATGTGCCTTTACGGGTCTCAGGTTCCATGTCAGACCCATCTTCTGATTATTCGTCTGCTTGTCCCTTGCGTAACTCACACATCTATGTGCACACTCTGCATCTTACCTTCAGATGCTTAAATGAAGGGGATTAAGAACTGAGTCACAAAACACAACTTGAGAAAGATGAAAAAAGGCAGCGTGGGGTAGGAGAAAATCAAGTCCTCGTTGTAGCATACCTGTCTTTCCTGGAAATCTTCTGGTTTACAGGTAGCTTTTTGTCTTGCAGCAAGAACCGCAGCCTCTCTGACTCCTCTGGCAAGGAGAGGACAGAGTACCCAGGTGTCCTGACCTGCTTTGTCTATGCTAGCACCTCTCCTGCCTTCACTTGGCATGACAACCTTTGGTTCTCTCTGGGGGTTACTGTGCAGTTTCTGGTTAAGACTCATGGCAATAACTGATTTTTGTCAGAATTTAATGGCTGCCAACACTAATAGCGAAGGGAATTTTGCCTTCTCAGATGATGCACTCACATGCCCGTTTCATAAATAGGTGCTTAGTCAGCCAGATAGGGTGAGAGCAGTCCACCCAACAAAACTCGTTATTTCTCAGCTCCCTGCATTTTTTATCCCATCATTTCAGAGTGCAAATACCGAGGGAAGACTGAACTACCCAGCCACTTGTGCCTTGCAGTATTAACCCCACAGACCCCACCCCCCCGCC
>JANZLQ010000009.1:24843584-24869416 GCA_026212715.1 Elanus axillaris | reverse complement strand
GGGGCGCGGGGGCGGGGGGGAAGTGAGCGAGTGGCTGCGTGGTGCTTAGTTGCTGGTTGGGGTTAAACCACAACACTAGTACATATAATTTTGTTCACCTTGTTGTTTTAAGGTAAACTGTGATTTGTACAGGAAGAAAAAATGCTGGAAATTTAAGCCATTTTGTTTCTTTCACTGTAGATTAACACCATCAGTGCCATTCACCACTCGCACCATCGACACAGAAATAGTTCTGGGAGATTATGTCCTGCCCCAAGGGGTAAGTCAATTAATTTAGCTTACTAGAATATTTTGTCATTGATTAAATGTCCTGTCAACCTCTAGAGTTGGTTGTATTTCAGTCTCAAAATGACTTTGCCAACAACAAGTCCCAGGATAAGAAATGAGGAATTCACACCATGAATTCCCATAAACTGAAAACCATACCTGCCTGCACTGCTGTTTGATTTAGACAAATATATTTTGGTGTGCTATTTTAAAAAAAAATCAACTTTCTTATGATTTTCTGGGGAAACTATGACCTTTTCTTTGTTGGAAATAATCTTCAGAGAATTACATGACATCTTCTGAGGAAATTACCTCACCTTTATTGTTGCATTATTTTTTCCATTAACAATTTACTGATTTACTTGGTAGGTCTAAGACAATTTATAATGAGACTCTCTCTATTGCTTTGTTTGTAGACCGTACTAATGATAAATAGCCATGCCCTGGGCTGCAATGAAGAGTACTTTAATGGCTGGACTCAGTTTAAACCAGAGCGCTGGTTTCAGAAGGACTTAATAAATCCTTTTTCTCATGTTCCATTTGGCATTGGGAAGAGGATGTGCATCGGGCGCCGTGTAGCAGAGCTACAGCTTCACTTGGCCCTTTGCTGGGTAAATACTCTAAAATGACGTTCTGTACATAATGCCTGGTTGTTCAACATTTAACCTAATCAGAAGATCTAGAAACCAAAGCGTGCTCACTGAATGTTTGTGTTTCAGCTCATTCGCAAATACCAAATTGTAGCAACTGACAACAAACCAGTAGAAACACTCCATTCAGGAATACTGATTCCCAGCCGGGAGCTTCCCATTGCGTTTCACAGACGATAAGGTATGTGCATAAGGGTCTCCTGAGTACATAAGACATTTTTCTTGGAACATCATTTAGAATTTTCATAGAGCTGTGAGTGTAAGAGAACAGGTATTTTTCTAAGCTTTATTCTCACAATGAGAGATTTATTAAATGCCATCAGATTTCATTACTTTTAACAGAAAACATTCTGTGTACTAAGAAGACAAATTTTGCACGGCTTATGGCTCTGCAGTTAGCCGTCTAGTTTTAAACTCCAAGAGAGCATGTCTTCTGTGCATGATGCAGATCAGAAATGGGGAAATCAAAATTTATATATTGTAGGAGAAAATAATAGCCATTTTTTTGTTATAACTTCTCCACCCCATTTCTAGAAGATATTTCCTGAAAAACAGTATTTGATTTTGCCCTTCAATGTACAGTTTAAAAAGAAAATGCCCTAATGAAGGAAGAGTACACCAGCGCACTACAGAGTTTAGATAAGAAAACTAGATTTTAGACAGAAGGACAAAGAAAAGAAATATCTATTTGTAAATAGTCATGCAATGTTGCAACTTATTATACATTTTTGGTTCAAAAAAGTGGAATGTAAGATTTTCTCTGCTCACAAGCTTATACAAATAAGCTAACAAAAAAGCTAATTTGTATAAAAATCTAAATTGGAAAACTGGATCTTTGATCTAGAATTAAGTACTCAAATTAGAAATCAAGTGACATTTAAGTACTGTGGGTGGTATTTTTTTTTGCTGGCCAACACCACAGGAAAAAAATCACGCAGTATAATCTGAGTAAGGGTATTAACTCCTTTAACTGAAGTTTGTTCAGTGCTATTTGCTTTTAAACAATTGATCGCTATATACATTCTTTTCTCTTTAATACAGCTTGCAGAAAATAAATGACAACCTTGCTGCTGCCTTCTCTGAAAAAATATACATCAACTGGGAAAGTTAAAGCCTGTGGTAATCAGCGGAGAAACTGCAACGCGTGTCCCCTGAACAATTGCTAAGCTAGAAATAGTACCAAGAAAAGCTCACATGCTGTTTTATTGGAAAAACGTGGTTAGTTAGGTCATCTGTGCTTAGCAATGTAAAAAGGAAAGAAAAATACCATGCACGTTCATATAGCTATGCAAATATAACAATTTAGTGCAGCTGAGGGGCTGTACAGGATACAGCTTGATAATGTGCTGTGGCACGTTATGTATAGTTCTTGTTAGTGCACAGTGAAATTATTATAGCCTCAAGCTGTCCAGCAAGTTATCTTGGAAAGAGCTGGTTTCCAGTTTGTGGGTATCGTATAGGACACGTGGGGGGACAACAGTCACAACTGCACTGGCCCTGTTAGCTCAGAAGAGCTTTGAGAAGTCAGCTTAATGGAAAAGAAACTCACTTAGTCCTTATCAAATTACCAATGCCATGAATTAAACTGAGAAGTAAGATGGCAGTCTATAATAAGGCTAACAACAGGCCTTAATAATTAGAATAGTTAAAGAAGTATACTTTCCCTAATGTTATTTACTTCCTTAATAAAAGGGAAGTAAGGACAAAGGTATATAACAGGATTTATTCCTCATGCCCGCACAGTATTTTGAACAGTTGTAGTACTGTGTCTGCCACATACTCTGCTCATACGCATAGTTTCCTGACTCCAACTCCCACACAAGCCATATTATCACACCTTTATTGTAAAACTGTAGTGGTCTTTTATTGCGTGAAAGGCCTTATCCGTAAATGGAATCACTGGAATCCTATGGGTTCTGCCACTATTAAATGATGATTATCCTAACAGGATAGTTACTTCATCAGATGAATAATATAAAATGTATGTTTCAAAGACCCACAGGAAATAAGGATCCTAAACATTTCAAAGAGGTCTGTTTCTTGTGGAGATTTCAATACCTGTATCTAAAGGTTAAAGTTGTCACTGCCCTGCATGTAATACTGTATGTTAACGATTATGGTCACTAGTGTAACTTTCCCATGATGCTGTTTCAAGTACAGGTTTATATATATAAAACCATGAGTGGTTATTTTTATTTTTTTACATTCTGAAATGATACAAGTTCTTAGCATTTGTTGGTCTGTCTCCTGAGGTTTTTTTGTTTGTTTTCCTCTGCTGTTATACTCAGACATGTAAATGTAACCATATTACAATGTGTAAAGCAATTTGTGCATTATCTGAATCTTTCTAGTCAATTTGGTAATAGGCAGTTTTGTGATACAATAAAGATTTCTATTTTTTTTCTATACATACTCTTCTATAGTTTATTATAAAGTCCTTGTAGCCTTACCAAAAATCTTGTCTTTCATGGTAACTTCTTGCAAAAGTTGCTGTGGTATTTTCATCCCCCTGCTTAATATCCTCAATGGGCTTGAACTTGACATTCTACAAAATCGAGTTACTTTCATTCAACAGTGAGAAACTTCTGCTTTATGATACCCCCCAAGCTGCTTGATTGCAAGCTATAATGACACCCTCGCTGGGAAAGCGCTTGCAAAGCCCAGCTCCTGGCGAGAGGGTGTAGTGGGCACTGCCTGGCACCCGGCCAGCCCCGGCGAGGTGGATCCCGGGTTAGCAAGTGCCGGGAAGTTCAGCTCTGCAGCACAGAACCTTGATGCCAAACTCCTTTTGTGCCATTAATCTTGCCATTCCTTCAATCCAGGCCAGCCCTAGTACTCAGGAATGTGTTAAATCCATGCCTACAGCCCCTTCTCCTCTGTATAATCCTACCAGACATCAGTGAATGCTAATGTTAGGAGGCTTTCTGCATCCATAGCGCAGTCTGAATGCGTTTCTCCCCAGCGTGCGCAGTACTGAGGTCTCCAGGGATGGGATTGTTACATTTCTCTGCCATTATGAGAAGATAAAATCAATAGAAAGTTGTGAGGAAGGATGAAAATAGTTTGAACCTTTGCAGGATCAAAAGAAACGATGTATATAAAAAAAAAGCCATCCACCCAGCACTGTGACTGACAGCCTGGTGGTTACACAAAGAGCAAATCTGACAGTTATCAAAACCATGCTGTCTTTGCCAAGTGAAGGCTGCCTCCGGCTGAGTGAATGATGGTGTAAGAAAAATCGTACAGCACTATGTGAGAATGTCGCTTTTCTGAAAATCATATTGCAATGTGTACTTTAGAGCGACTGTAGTTTGTGCTGCTGAAACTAATCTGACAGCTGGGAGCACTGGCTCCCAGAGCCCACGGAGGGGGAGCTGGGAGACTGTAGGTGCTTACCTGATCCCCAGGGAGCTTTGGCAGCTCGTGCTAAGGTGCAAGACTGTGTGGGGACATCTACCCAAGCCGCTACAACAATAATATACACTAAGTCACTTCATATAGTATTATAAACTAATATTACTCTTTTAGAGCCAATGGAGTTTTCGACATGAAGCAAGTGACAGAAAGTCAGGACTATTGTTCAATACCAGGCATATCACATTGCTCACAAATGTTCTGACAATTTAACTTTTAAAGTCAACCAAAGAGAAGAAGTGTTATCTGGCTGAACTGACCTTGACAGTGTAGTTATCAGCTATTTCGAAATCTTTTATTGCTTTTGTATAGTAAATCACAGGTTCATGCTTACTGAACTGCTTATTATTTTCACTATTTAAATTTAGTGGCCTCAAAGATCTCTACAAGTGTTGCTCTGAGTAAGATTTTGACGAACTCTATACAGGCAGAAGCACAAATTTGTGCTGTCTTCTGGATTTCTGAATGTACCACAATCACTGACCTAGAAAATTTTGTTCCGGAAGCTTTGTAGATTTCCAAGGTCCTGAAGTTTTCAAAGAACTTCATTAATCTGCTACCTCAAAGTAAATGTCCAAAGCAATTTACCTAGGAAATAGGTAATTATCAAACTGCACGGATAATGAATGACCAAGACAGACTTTCACATTAAGAAACCCACATGGCTTTCTTTTTCTTGTATTTCAGAAGTATGAAAACCAGTATGATGCTTCTGAGATTAATAAATGTCTATGTAACCTTTCACCAATAGTCAGCTGGGTGAATTCAGTTTGGTTCTTTGCTTCTTTAAAATGATTTGCTCATTCAGAATTACTTATTAGAAAGACAATAACACTACTTCTCTCTTACCGTTTCCTACAGTTACTCCTCAGAGTAAGATAGTTGGATCATAAAATGAATGGAATTCATTGGCCTCCACATTAACTTTCTCAAAAAGAAAGTGAATGAGGTTTACCTATCCGAAAGGAAGTTAATTCTGTTCAGGCTTTAGGCATGTTAGCGGGAATGGTACAGACAAAGCTGGAGCCAACTAATCTGTGCTTTTTTTTATGGATAAAGAATGCCAGTTTTCAGGACTGACAATCTGGCATTTTTCATATATGTTCTGTTCATTATAAGCTGGCTGTTACAGAGTATGCTCTGAGTCAGTCTCTGCATATACCTTTCAGTGCAGTGATTAGATGACAGATAATCTGTTCTAGTTTGTCTTCGTCCATCCTGAGAAGGATCTTTGTTCTCAACAACTAGAGGTAGAATTCGTATCTGTATCAATGCCGACTTTAACTGATCAGACAAAATAACCAAGGCCTGAAAAACTAATTCTGCGGAATGTTCATGGCTAAAGTTCATTTCAGAACAAATTTTAGGAGAACAACTCAGCAAGTAATTAATTTTAAATATGTGAAACATCATATTGACCTCAGTGGGACTGCATGTGTATGTGTGGCTTTTTTAACATGTTATCACTCTTTATAAAAGAAGAAAGTTTAACAATTTGCAGCATGTTGTTTGTGGCACACACATTCAAAATTCACGTAAGGGTTGTAGCCTTAGAAGAAAAAGCTGCCTTTTTACTTCAGATAATTGAAACAAAGGGCTTATTGAGGTTGAAACTACAAGCAGTCTCATTAATCTCTTGCCCTGGATGTGTGTGTTGTTCTGATAACTTGTGGATTGATATACCGTAGCATGGGTGGCTTCATTCAAATCTTTTTGATGTGTCTTTCCAGGCATGGCTTGGGGAAAAAAGTATGAATATTATATTAAGAAACTGAGGATTATGCTCATTTACTTACTTTTATTCTTAGGTATTTCTGAGTACCAGCTTTCAAGAGAGTAAAAACCAGAGAGATGCTGAATGGTTTTGTCACAGAAACAGCACGTGTCCTGCCCTTTCTGCTGCCTCTTCTCTCTCTTGTACTGTAGCTCAGGGCTGCAGTCCCACTGCCTTAAATCCCTTTTGTGCACTGAGGTAGAAACAGGAATACATTTGTTGACACTGAGAAATGTAAACTAACGTGAAACTGGTATCAGCCACTACAGAGTCAGTACAATTCTTTGGACAGGGCAGTGTAGCTGGTACGGATGGAGACCACACTTGGGATCTGGTTCAATGTCACAGCGTACTTTTTCCAAGAGAGCCCAACCCTCCCTGTGACTGTTACTGTTCACTTCTTTCTTGCCTGTTTATCCAGAGGTGCATTAACACCTTATACAATACCTATCTGGACCTCAGCTTCTATATTCCTATATTCTTCTTTGCTAGCAGAGGAAGGACTACATTGCCTTTCAACTCTTGTCCATAGTTTTTGCCTCAGCTCTATGAGCAGTACCCTGTGGCTTTGGAACAACAGAGAAAATTAAACTTAAGCTATAGTGTTTGGGTCCAGAAGGAGTTTTAGTAATCTTTACATTGTGGGCTTTGGATGGAGCTGAACACTTATGGAGCAATCCTCCTCCTGACAAGGAAAGCAACAAGGAGACTTCTTTATGAGACAAAAATATTTTTCTCCAAGGGACAATGTCAAAACAAGTGTGGAATGGAATGCATTTTATAATCAGGGTAAATTATACTTTGCTTTCTTGGGCATGTTCCTCTCAACAAGTTCGAACTCTTTGCCTCTAATTGTTAAGTTTGTTGAATGAACTCCAGGCACCGCATGTCGGAGGAGGAGGGAAGGCAGCGGAGGCAGCCACTGGCAGGGAGCACAACAAGGCAATAAAGGGGAACTCTGAGTACGGGAGTTACCTCTTGGTTTTCCCAAATTGGTATGCATGTTTATGATACTTTACCCTCCGCTATCAACTTAGGTGCCCAGAAACTTGATAGTAAATCAAACAAATCACATCTGATTCATCCTGCTATTGAACTGTGTTCCACATAAACACAGGAGATGATAGGAGAGAAGCGGGGGAATGGTGCAGGTCTTGCTTGAACTAAAGGGTAGCCTCACTGTCAGATGGAGTTCCAGCAGCATGGAGTTGGCTCAAGGTGAGACAAGGAAAGATGTTCTCTAAATTTAATGGAAATAATGGAAGGAAGCCTTTGAAAAATTCATACCTCGGGCAGTATGGGTTGCACTTATCTAGACTTTCAAGCTCCCAGAAAAAAGCCCTTATTGTTATCTCAGTTATACCAATGGGAATCACAAATAGTTTTGCAGATGAGGTCATTGCCTGAATCAAGCTCAGTCCCACCTGGTTCAGGGCAAAAGTACCCACATATCTGATCAGGGGTCAGCCAAGAGCCAGTTTGATCCATGGGCAAAGGCCACCCTCAGTCCTAAAACTGGGAGCTGCTTTGGTGACTTTACAGGAACCTTCAACCACAGGCTGCAGTTACCCAACTGCACTTTGTCAACACACTCATTATGTTGAGGTTGAAAGTTGATAGGATTAAACTGCCTGTCCTACCATAAGGCACAGGGGAAGGCCTCAGCTAGGATCCAAATTTTAGTCAGGGACCTGCAGAGCATAAGTAGGATAAGGAAGACTTTGGGAGCAAGATTCTGGGCAGGAAGACATGAAGATAGTTGGGTTCACACACAACTTTTACTCGGTTCAGGAGATGCCAAATTTTGGTACTCCAGAACAATTCCGTCTTCCCTCTGGCTATGTTTGAAAGTACGAACAAAAGAAAAGAAAAGCTTTAAATATACATTGGTCCTTGTGACACACACATTCAGTATCTGATTTCAATGCAAGTTAAAAGCTTCAAAGCACATTCCACTAAAAAAAAAAACCAACAACCAGCAACAACAAAGAGAACAAAACAGGAGATACCTTGTATGCAGTCACTGAACACACTGATATAAATTTCTCAAGTAATTGGACACCCTGGACATATTATTAAATTCTTATTGGGATCTTCCACTGTAGCTTCTCCCTTTTAATAAGTGTACAAGAGGTTGGAATGCCACAGGAAGGTGCTTTTAATCATTAAAGACTAAACCCTGGAGCATCTTGGATTTTCTACCTGATGGAAGCAGGTTGTGCAGCTTGCAGAATTGTGAAATGTTTAAATAACTTCAAAGAAGACAAAATTAATGGCTCATTTTTTAAAAAAAAGATACTTCACATACTTGAATTGCTAATGATATCTGATCCACAGCAATATACCAATATACCTTTACCGTATTAAATAGCATACTAATTCTGGGTGCTAACTGTAATTTCTAACTTTGAAAATACAGAAATTTTTCTGCTTTAAAATGAAATTGAAACCAATGCTCTGCTTAAATAGTTTTACAGGATGAAACAAACATGTATTTTCTCATAACAGTGTTTCACTGATGACATTTTTTGAAAATCACAGTGAATGAAACGTTTGTATGTGTGTATAAAAAATTCAAAAGCTTATAATGAAGCATGGATAACATCTCTAAAAATACTTAGTAAAAACCCAGGATATTTTCTAAGCAAGGCTAGTGACCAAATAAAATTCTTTATGAAATGGAGTTTCTACTAAAAATTTTCACTTTTACATTTAATTACAAATTATTTATCTGTAAATGAGGAAGAGATTACTTGTGAGGTGATAAGTAAAGGAATCTGGGGGTGTTTGTTTTTAGTAACGGAGGTGTACAACAGTGTCTGACATCTAGCTTTGAAGAACATAGACAAATCATTGGAGGAACAGCAGTTTGTCAGATAACGCAAAATAATGCCGGGTTGTTATCAAGGAAGCTATTAAAAAGTCACATTTTGGTGTAGGTCAAAAGTATATCTCCCTGAAGAGAAGCCTTAGAATAAACACTGGATTTTTACAAAGAAAAAGATAATTTCTGGCCACGAATGATTTATTTAGTGAAAAGATTTTACCATTCTAAATAATAAGGATCCAAGTAAACTTTGCAATTAATGGCAACCAGCTCAATTCAAAACAGTACTCTGTAAAAATGTTCAATAAACATGATTTATCCATTCCAGAGCTTGAATAAAAGAAAGATATGTTAATTAGATTGAGAATAACTATATTATTTTTTCTCACCAACTGGCAGAAAAGAGGGAAATTGAGAGATATGTTACTCAAGCCATATGATGGGAATTTGGCTCCATAAGATATCAGGCATTTGCTTTTCCTAAGAAAATGTAATATTTCAAAGTTCACATCTAAGTACTTTCTCTTGAAAAGACTGATAAAAAGTGCAGACTGAGGGAAATATTTGCAGTGAAGTGAAATATTGCTTTATCAGCTTTATTAAATCCAGAAGCAGTGCTGCTGCATCTTTGTGGAGGCTTCTGCTCAACCTACCTGGCTATTAAACACCTATTTACATGCAGATTGGAAAAAGACTTTTCAGGGAGAGAAAGGGCAGTAGAGTTACAAGAAGAGTGCAGGCCCATAATTGCAAGGATATGTTATTTTTGAGGCCTCTTTATAAATGATGCTTTCATCATTGATTTAGACATCTAGGCCTTCAATTACATTAACTAGCTGTCAGCGAGAGTTAAACTCTGCAGCTTCTTCTGCAAATGGAAAGGTCTTGTCCTTAGAAGCCATTCACACCGGTTCAAAAGAATAGATTGGGTAGTTGTGTGGATTTTTTTAGGTGTGGTTAGCTAACCTGCAATAAAAGCCCTGTGGAGATTGCACCCCAAGGGAACTTTGTGGGTTCACAGACTAATTACAGGTTGTTGTCCTCCACCCCTCTCATGACCATGTATCCTGGTGTCTCTCAACCATGAGACACGGATCCAGACAAAAACCTTTTTTGTAGGGTTGGTTTTAGTAGGATCAGAAAGCTGCTCTGACTCACCTCTTGGCTACAGAATTGCTGGAGTCAACAGTAGGAAAGTGGCATGAACATGTCTCTGGGGGATGACACCATGGAGCTGGGAAGGGCAAGACCACTCTCTGAGCTGCAGCACAGCTTTGTATTTGTCAGAGGAACCATGTAACTGTACCTGTAGCTGCACAGATCGACCCAGAGAGTGATTCCCAAAATCACTCTTAAAAGAAATATGGGTGCTGAATCGTGCAGTTCAAGATGCAGACCCTCAGGTTCTTAAATGTCAAGGTGAAATTAAGCCATCTAAATCCAGGAGGATTTTGGAGGTTTTTTTCTAAATGCCAAAGTTTCACTTTGGATATGCAAGAACTTCTCAGAATCTTTCCTGCTGTTTTGAACAAGTCAGAAAAGAAGAATGCAAAAGATGACCATGTTGCTGAACTGTGGCAAAACAAATTTCCAGCAAAGGGGCACACTCAGAGGGAAGTCTGGAAACTAATGCATGGGGAGATGTGCTTGAGGATATTTTCCAGGAAGCAGGGTAGCTTCAAATACAGTTGATTCATAACTCTTGCAAAGTTTTTCTTGCCCAAAGGCAGAATTGAAAGAGAAACTAGATCAGCTCATTGCTTGCAAAATCAAAGAGTGAGCTGTGAGCCAACAGTGTGCAGATATTCACCATTCACTGCGGGGAGGGGGGGGAAGTTTTATTTATGTGTAGATACAAATGAATGGAATAAATATTTTAAAATAGCATATTATACTACCTGCAGGTGGAGATGTTTGGGGAGGGATATGGCTGATGCCAAATATTTGATCTGTGCTTTGATCCAACAACAGGGTTCTGGCAGGTGCCCTTAGAAAAACAGAGCAGACGTTTTTCTGCATATTCTGCCCCTCGGGAAGCCACTGTTTCCTCCAAGCCCCTCTTGGGTTGTGATTGGCACCCAGTGTGCTTCACTGGAAAAGGCAACAGATTTTTGAGGACTTGCAGAGTACTGTGCTATATATAGAAGTCAATGGGATCCAGGGAGAAACAATAGAAGGAGCAACTGGCAGTTCTGGGGGAAATCAGAGCTCCTGGGCAAATAACCAAAGGTGTGAATTCTGTATAATGGAAATAACATGCTCATAAAGGAAGTTAAAGTAGAGGGTGTTCAGACAGATCGCACAGCAATCACTAACACGCCTGTCTCAACAGAGAGCGATCAGGCACGAGAACGATGGGGATTACGAACGGGAATGGCCGTTGTGTTTGGCTGCCTCGGCCCAGCCGGCAGCCTGCGCGCCGGTGTTGGGGTGCAGTGGGCGAGCGGGGCGGCCTCGGCCGGGCTCTGCGCTCCCGCCGCTCCCCATCGCCCAGCGGCACCGCACGGCCGAGGGCATGGGGTCCCGGGAAGGGAGGTGGGCGCGGGACCTGCATGGCACAACCACGCAGGGGCAGTTAAACTGCTGAGAAACGTGCTTGCGTGGTCATAACGAAATGCACCGTTCAAAGCGTGAACATCTGCCGTCTTCCCTAACGGTCTCACGGGTTGCTCCAAATTTTACAACGAAGTGGCTCCGCAGCCCTTTGAAGGCACATGCCTAATGCTGGCCATACTCAAGCTCCTTCACTTGTTACTTGTCTTTCTGGAGGGCTGTTGTACTTCTGTGCCATGTGTGTTGAAGCTGACAGCTCCTTGTCTTTACACCTTGTATAGCGCCAATGCCTTTTAGTGCAGCTGAAGGAAAATGGGAACTAGGTTTGCTACCTTTCTGAACAATCTTGACATTTAAAATTCTTTTGGGCTTGGGAATTTGAATGAAATGAAATGAAAATGAAGGGGTTTTTAGGAAAATCAGGTTTGGGAGAGAGAAAATACACCAGGGTGAAGGCAAATATTATGGAAAGGAATCTTCTAGAAAACTTGCAATTGTTTTTAAGAAGCAGCAGAGCTGTTAAAAGAGATTATGCCAGCACAAAGATTTTTCTTTCAGTCAAGCTCCTAACTGGTAGGTTTCAACATTCAACATTATTATGTCAACAACTCTTCATTTTCATTTTGAAAGGGCACTTCATAAAAACTGCCTTAATCTCATGGCACGTTTTGATTTGAAGAAAGCAGCTCCTTCCAAACATCTTCAGGCCCAGCATCATCAGGCACAATTCAGCAACATTAAATTATGTAAAAACTTTGGGGACAGTCGCTCCGACCACAAGGTGTCCAAGAAACTGCTGAGCCTGCTTTTAAAACACACCCTTTCCCCCAAAGAGTCCTAAATGTCTGCAAGCTTTGTGGTAAACACTCCTTTACTCCTTGATTAATGATTGCAGTATGAATGATAACCATCTGCAATTTTGCAGATGCTGATTAAACTATTGATATTTTGTATGTGAAAAGACCAGGTACGCTATACACCTCCGCATATATGTTCTTGGTATACTTAGTGCCTTCTGCACCAAAGTACTGATTGACTGGAGAGACAACCTGCCCCCTGAAACCTTTCTCTGTTCAGACAGTTGAGAAGACCCCAGTGAAGCACAGTCTGTGATCAGATGCAGGGAAGTTTATTAATCATGCTTGTCAGACATATGCACGTCTTCACACAAACACGGTTTGCGTTAGCAGGAAAAAAATATTCATTGACCTGCTTAAGGGTATTCATCAGAACACTTTACACTGGATTTCTGTCAAAGGTTACACCTTTTTTTGGAGTGTGGATAACACTTAAGTCTTCAGAAATATGCAACCATTGCTTCCTTTCCTACATGCTCTTGTCTTAACACGTGCACACAGAATCAACAAGTTCATTGCCAGTTGCTAACCCAGAGCTAGCGTTTTGCTTATATGACACCTGGCATGGAGGTCCTGATTTTAATTAGGCAATGTCATTCATGGGGGAAACCTGTCATCTGAACCATTTCCAACACCTTGTGCATGATTTTATAATATTCTGAGCTTGCACACAAATCATAATATTGCATTATTAGTGACTTAAAGCACGCAGATATTTTAAAAGCCCAGGTAACAGCTTTTGACTCAAAGTTAATTCTGTACTTGCTCAAAAGCAGGCAGACTCTATTTCTCCTTTGCTTCCCCTTAGAGTATTATCCTCTCATTTCATGCTGCACCTTTCCAGATTTATCTCATGCCATTGGATAGAAATCGAGGATCCATCAATTCTCACCCTCAGTGCTTATCTCAGCCTGTCAGATGCCTTTCTCCTTCGCTCCTGGATAATCCCCACATGCGTGTTTCACCTAACTACCCACTTTCTAGCAAACCCCGGGCTGTTTTCTCAGCCTGCACCATATCTTCCTTTAGACAAGCTGAGCAAAACCAGACAGGGCAATGAAGATAACACATTCTGCCCATGCCCATGACTGGACTATCAAATTACGGCCAGAAGGCTTGTTTAGCGCAGTTATTGCCCCAGCAAGCCTGTGTGGAGAGTGACAGCAAAAGAATATGAACCTATTGCCATTGATGAATGACATCCAGTAGCTAAGATGCAAAAAAAAAAAAAAAAAAACAAAAGGGGGAATGTGCCACATAGCATCTCTTTTGATCTTCTTCAAGGAGAGGAAAAATTTACAGAATGTGTCTAGACAAAGTGATGATTCATAATCTCTGCAATTTCTTGCAGCTGCTGGGGGAAGACAGGGTATAGCCAGTATGACTCCTTTCTCCTAGGCCCTTTCTGCTTTTTGTTTTTGTCACTGTTTGTTTCTTCCTGTGGAAGAGCATGGAGGAAAATTAGTCAGGATTGTGGTTGGAGGGATCTGGAGTAGCTCTTACGCCAAATATTTGTGCTATTCAGCACATCCCAGAAACAGGGGATTTAACTACTTCACTGTTAATCCCTGAAGGTTCAGATAATAATGAACCAGTTGTATGAGAGCTATTACTAATGTCATCTGTTTCTCATTAGATTTGGTTCCCGTGGCTGACTGAAATTCAGGAGAACGGAGGCATGACTCCACGTGTAAGTATTGCCATTGAGGTGAAATACTTTTGGATGGCCTACAACTGAATAAACACAGAAGGTGCTGTAATGGCATTAATTATTGCATGAAAGTCTAACTATCACAGATTCTTATTTACAGGTGATAAGGGCTGCTGACTGGAAAGCCAGATAATGGCCCATGCATCTCAGCTGCATGGAGAAGTCATGAGACTTTATACTGTTTTCATTGTATTTTTGATTTTGAGCTTATCGTGATGTTGCTCATGATACAGGTGGTAGCTCCTTTACAATTCCCATGGGATGAGGCTAGGTTGAATGAGCTGGGGTGGTGTACATTTCCTCTCCAGCAGAAAAAACCTGACTTCTGTTAGATTTTCTTCACTAAACTGGTTTGACTTGTGCTAAATGTTTTCCTAAAATAACCTGTGACACTACTTAGTGTCACCTGCTGAATTCTTTTGTCCTAAGGAGTTTATTTCAAAACTCTTATGCTGAGTGAGTCAACCTTAGAGTCAACTGTGAAGGAAGACCTGAAGGAAGATATGCCTGGCAATGCCATCTCTAAAATATTTTCTGCAACCGCTTTGAGCTCCAGCTGGAGGAATAATTTCCCTCATGTCAACAATTTGCTACTTAGTTGTGCTTTGCTAACTGGCTTGAGAGTTTATGGCAATTTCTCTTCCATTTGTCTGATGTTGTTTCCCCTGTGCTTACAGTGAACAGTTCTTCAGATATGGAGAACAACTTCTTGGTTAGTCTTTATATATACTGCAGTGTTCAATCCTGTCTTTCTTGAATGCTGAAAATATTTGTCAACTTTCTTGTAAGTTGGGAAGTGTCCAAGAAATGTAGGTTTGAGTCCTAGATTGAATATTCTCTGGAACAGGTAGGTTCTCAGCTACATCAGCACATGCCAAACTAGGGGTTACTGCAGTCACAGGATTAATACTGGCAGCTTCATATCATTGAAATTGAAATCTAATGCTTTATTTGGTTTAGAATTGACTTTAAAGTTACTTTGTATTCATTTTTACTATAGTTAATAAAATACATTAAACCAACCTTGAACTTCATTTGAATTCATAAGCTGAAAAGCAGAAAAAACCTTTGATATTTATTAATTTGGAAATACTACTAAAAGTGAGATTACAAATAAAGTAGATGAAGCTCACCTACTTTTTTAATGTAATTTTTATTCTATAGCTTCCGAGGAACTAGCAAGTGAGTATCAGGGATCAGTGCCTCCGGGGCTCACAGAGTTAGTATAGTATGTGCTTTTTACTAAAAAAATTAAAGTTTTATCAGGATTGGACTTTTGTGTGTCTATTTTTGGCATCCTTCAGTTGAAAAATGCGCTGGCTGAACTTGGGCTCCTAACCCCTTGACAGTGTTTTACTATTAATAGAAAAAAGGTTTAATAAGTAACCAGTCTCACAGTGCGTGATAATACATCCCCACTTCTTTGCAATCTGCTTCTGTGAACTTTATGACTTGATACCCACTTAAAAAAACAATAGAGGGCTCTGCCAGGATGCCTGAGCAAGAAGCAGCAGGTACCTGCAGTGCTGCCGGCGGCACAGCCGTGGCTCAGCCCCACGCCGCGTGCAGGAGCGCGGCCAGGTTGGCTTGGTCCCGGGGGGGCAAAATTCCTCCTGGCTGGTGAGCGAGCAGACCGGGGACCATTCAGAACCGGGGCCAAATTGCCACAAGCTTCCTGCCTCAACCCACCTGTCGATGGAGGAGAGGAGCGACGCGGGGCTGTCAGGAGGAGGTCTCCCAGGGACCGGGGATGGAAGGACAAGTGGCAGATGCAGGCTCACAACTCTCAGCTGCACATTTTTCCCAGACTCCCTAGTATGAGCCCATTTGGAGGTGGTTTGGGTGTGAAAAGCAGGGAAGCATCATGATTTCAGAGGAACTAAAAAAGCCAGATCATTTTGAGCTGTCTCATTGCAAAAAGATAATGTGGGTCATGTGTACACCAAAAATGTCACCGTGGGTTGTGGTGCCCGAAGTGGGAGTCAGTGTCAGCGTGCGGGTAACTGGCCCATTGTACCTGTCTGGCCTCAGAAGAAAGGAGGAAAAACAGAAGGCAAACCAGGCCAGGAGAGCTGCATTTATTTCAGAGCAATCTATGACACTCTCATGTCTAATGGTCTTTTTACCTGAAAGGTTAAGTGAAAACCAGAAATGGAGTGTTTGCTACTCTGTTCCAAGAATAATATTTGAACTGATCCAGCAACTTTGATCATCCAACTACACAGTATGTTTATTTGTAAAAAATCTGTTAACATTTTTCTAGGCCCATGCGGATTTCCCCTCCTTTTGATCTCTCAACACCCCCAGTTTTCCTGTAAGGTTAGAGGGATTAATCCATATTTATGCTCGCATAAGAAACAAAGTATCCTTTGTTTTTAAATTTTCCAAACTGGACAGGATTCAGGCACAAATAATAAAAGCGTACAGAATAACTGGTTGCTCTTCCCTGCTCTTACAAGTTAAACATTCCTTCTCACAGGCACTCTCAGAGGAAGATTTCTACCAGCTCTTATCAGTTCAGGGCATGCAGATACCATTCCTTGGGTAAAGGTGAAAAGGCTCTTACAGCCAGAATAGCAGGAGCACAAGGTTTGGGGTGGCTGTGTCTCGATGCTAGGCTGGAGCCAGAATGAGTTGGCTGACAGTATAATAAATACATGTAGATTACAACTTTCCTTTGCTAGCTCATACAAACTCCTCTGGCTCCGAACAATTAAGCAGGAGTCGATTTAGCCCTCACCCGGAGGGCTGACGGACAGTCCCTGCCTGTTCTGAGCCAGCCCAGGGGACCCCGACTCTCAGTGGGAAAGTCAGTGCAAGTTATTTATTAGTGGTGCGTGAGAAAAGGAATGCAGCTACGTGCCATTCTTTGAAAAGTGTTTTTCAGCCATTTTCTCTGTTTTCCACTTAGTGTTCAGATGATGGTTTATTATTAAAGAAAACTGATCAAGTACAAGGAAATGCGTGTGGTCATTGTCACTAGCCCCAGCATGAGGAAGTTCGAGTTACTATATTTGATCCACAAATTTCTTCACATTTACTTTGATTGAAAGCTTACGTCTCCATTAATTGTATACCTCCATCTTATGACACATACAATATCCCAGATGCACAACGTTACTTTCCTGGTTTTGATGGTGAAAGGGATATGGCTGGCTGTGCTGGCAATGACCATTTCCATTTTCTTGATAGACATCGTTAAAGCTCCATTAGCCTTTACCTCATGGGTCTTGTTCTAGAAGAGAAACTGTCATTAATTTTGCATGTTAATTGCTTGTTTTTTCAGCTGGAACTGCCAATAAGGACAGCTGTGGACATCATGTCCAGTGAGGCTTGAGTCAAGACCACTTTCTTACTGCACAGAGGATACTGAAAATATTCAGACTCTAACTGGCAAAAAAGACACGGAAGTCTTCATAGCCACTGTTTTTCCTTTGCCGTGGCAATGTTTTGAGAACTGTTATAAAAACTGTCTCCCACAACCATTTCTTCCTGAATTCCCTGCAATTTCACTGAGAATTTTCTGCTAGAACTCATTCTGTGTCAAACATATTTCTCTTTCACTCTCTCTCATCCAAAGCAGAAGCATCTTAAATCCCGCGTCCTAAAGCCTGAGTTTGGTTTTGCATTTTCAGTTATTCTCCCCACTGCCCATTCCATCTACATATTGCACAAAGTCTTCCAAGTCCAGGTTTGTTGCAGCCAAGAAAAGCATTGGGTAGTCAGTGGTGTGCAAATGTCTTGGTTGAGGTTTTCTTTCATTTACTTGGGCAACCTGCTAGAAAAAAGCTAGTAGAAAATGATGATCGGCTCACAGGAACTTATTGCAAAAGTTTGTCCCTCCTTACCAGCAATGAACTCCATGATCTGAACTGGAATATATTCCTCTCAGAGAATGGATGAGTGAGTTTGCTGGGATTATCAAGATTGCTTATGAGTAAGAGCACTGCCCTTGCTTTCAGCAATCGTTGATCTAAAGGAAAACAGTTTGTTTCTCATCCTTTATCTTTTATTAGACACTATTAAGGGTGGAAAAAAACGTTGGAATTTGAGGCCTCAGAAATCCCATGCTAGTTCCTTGGTAGTGTTACAACCCATTTCACCAGCTGGGCAGCCCACAAGAGCTGTAAAATTAACTAGCTGCTGCAGAAAGTACACAAAGAATTATTTTTTTTTATCAAGACATGGCTTTTCTAAACAATGTTTTCAGCGGAATTCTCTTTTATAACCAGTCTCAATCTTTAGGTATGCAACTCAGCCTACAACTTGCAGGCTGTATCTAGGCCATCAAGACAATTGAAACATTAAATTAAAAAGACTCAGCCCAGTCTTGGAAATGCCTTTTCTTGGGAGCAATTTGGGAACTCACAGGGAGCAAGTTGCAGGCAGGATCAATCATTTGGGCAGCAGGAACAGCCCAGTCCTGGCTGCTGCATCCTCAAGCCTTTTCCCAGCATGTCCTTAAGAATTTGCTGAGTGAATTAACTGCACATACACGGCAAATCCAGTGCTTCCAGGAAAACATCAAGTTTGGGGAAAACATGAAATATAATCATGTTATGTATGCACAGCAAACCTAGCTCACACTGGGTCTACTATGTGTGTGCAGAGCAAATATACAGCAGGAATCCCTTACGCGATAAGGGAAAGGCCAAAGAGTGCAGCCTATCCCAACACTGACATAGGTACGTGATCCACTCTGCCCTGCCGGAAAATATGGGCCCTACTGCTTGAGGTAGAAAACACCCCTGTATTTTTCCTGTGAGCTTTAACACCAGTCATCACCTAAATGAGATCTTTTACATTTTTCAGGTTTTTTTCCTTTTAATTGGAAACTTGGAGAAGAATATATATAATAGAGGGTTTTTTTCCCTGAAAGTGGCCCCAAACTGTGTAAACTTTCAGGTTAAGTGCTCAATTAAAAGGTCAAATTATCCAAATAGAAAACTGAAGTGTCAGGCAATAATTGTCTACTGGACTCCGTTACCTGAAGAGTTCATTGCACACTGACCTCGTTTAAATATTATACAAACTAGTGATACGTGTAGTACTTCCTACCAGTTATTTATAACTCAAAAATCCGGAGTTAGGTAAATATCAAGATCACTCTTCGGAAGTGTTTTAATATGAAATTGCAGGATCCACAAATACAATAAAGATGCTCTTAGAATTCCTAACCAATTTTTTTTCTAGGGAAAATGTAGTCCCTATCTCTCACCAGCATAACAAAGACTTACACTTGTATAACACGATATTTAAGCTATTACTAATACTTGCTAAAGAAGTCTTGTTTTATGAGCCACCCCCAGGTCTCAGCTCTGTGCCCATACTTTTCCTATACGGTATCTATCACAACTCAACATTTCAAGCTCATTCTTACTTTTGACCAAAAACTCAGCTTCTATTTATACTATGTCTGGCAAATCAACGGGGACAGTGACATATGTTAATCATATCTATGCTAATCCCTGCTCAGTGCCATTTCAAAAATTAATTCAATTCAAAGCTCCATAACCAAGTTCTTTCTTTGTAGTTGTTGTTAAAAAAAAAAAAAAAGTCCTAAAAAAGCTTTCAGTGTCTAGTTGCAGCATTCAATAGCCTCTTGGCTATGTCCAGAAAAAGCTATTATAGCTCATTTTCAGAAATGAAGAAGGAAATATACTTGAAAGTATTCTACTGAATAAATGTTTCTCCAGTGGAACTAGGAGTTCTTGCTGGCTACGTCTATACTGCAGGGCAGGTGGTGGTGACATTAACCTGGAACATCCTATGTCTCCTTTTTGTACCATACCCCAGGGAAATCAGGAGCAAGGTGAAAAGAGTTGTGCAAAGGTCTCATCCTGGCATGGACCCGGGATGCACTTGTGCATCTAGGCTGGGGGTGTTCTTCTTCTCTTTGAGCACAAATCTGAGTGCCAAGGGTGTGCACGCCATCACCTGCACAACACAACAGTATTTCTATAGTGTTCTTGTTATTAATCTTTGTAAATATTAAAGGTTGTCTCCAAAGCTTACTGAAATTGGCGAGTTTCTTTCTGTTGGATTTGAACATGCTTAGATGAGGCCTGAAATGATTCTGTCTTTTGCACTCAGCAACCCTGATGGTGCCACATGATACGCAGATCCCCTTTCTCTTCTCACTTGTGTGTCCCCTCTGGCTGAAGTCACATGCTAACTGCAAAAACATTAACCACTACGTCCTCTTTAAACCCAACTGACTATCAGCAGCAGGGAGGCCATAATCTGGTGTTTTCTGGTAGATGTGGTCTATTTCTGATAAGGGCTATCTAATCACTTCACAAAGTTGAAAAGAGATAGTAGGGAGTAAAAAAAACCTGCCAAATACATATTACTTCTCTTTCTTTTAGAAATCTTGGGCACTGTAAGCACACATCATCTAAATACAATGATAAAAAAGGCTTCCTGAGTCATCAGTTGGGTTTGTTGTGAGACCTGAGTGATTTAGCACTGACATATGAGTCACATTAAATCATTAACCCCACCTGAAAATATCAGCATGGACTCTATGACCCTAGGGAGCAAATTTAACAACACAAAAACTTGATCTGAAAAAAAGCCAACTTTAGAGTGACACCAGTTCAGACCAAACATAGCCAGTCCTGTGGCTTGAGAGGCAGCCTGAGTCATGACATGGCTTACACACAGTGGGGCTGTGGCTGGAAGAGAGGGGAAGATAGATCCATCTTCGGAAGGTTTCTCATGCCTAAATTGGACTTGTTGTTCAAAATGAGAACAAAGGAGAGAAGCTACAATAGGAAATAATTTGACTGCCCAAGGAGTTGATCGTAACAGCTGGCACATTCATGTTCTGTCCTGTCTATGCTAAAGAAAGAAATTTGATAGTCAGTTAAAGATATGTTTAAGTTACTCTTAATTAGCCAAGTGTCAAAGAAAAATCTTAGCTTCTCCTGGGTTTTGTTGTATTTCTTTATTTCAAAGGCAATTAAAATGATAACATGCTGTGGGGAGTACCTAATATTTTTAAAGAATGTGTGAGTATGTCCTTCACCTGATGATACCTAGAAATTATTTTCACAGCTGTCACTTAATGGTTTTACTACAGATGCTAAAAACAGACCTGGCCATGACTATGTCATGACAAGAACAGCTGCTTTGCAGCCAAATTATCCATTCAGTCACCACAGTCACCACAGTTTGTCTATTTTAATAACAAGGGAAACGGCGTGCATTGTAGCAGCATGAAGAAAAACCAGAGTGTTTAAAAAGATGAGTCTTTTTCAGGGTTGGCAATTGAAGAGTAGAAATGTTGCTTCCAGTTTGAGTTGTACAAACATGCACATACATGTGCAGTTAATCAGACAAGTTTGTCCCTGGTTGAAGGCAAAAGAGAACAGATAGAAAATTCCCTTGCAGGAGGGAGGAAGTGGCTCGAAGTACCTGTGAAGATAGAAGGCACGACACTGCATGAGAGCACCCCATTTTGAGTCACAGATATGTTCAGAAACTTAAAAATGTGGTTGATTGCCTCGTGACACCTGCTATCAGTGAGGAAAAGGCAAGGCAGGGGATGGCTTGTTTTCTGGCAATAGAAGTTGCAGGACACAGATGCCAGAAAAGTTGTGTAAAGTATGTCCTGAACCTCAGTCCCTTGTTGACACTTGGATTTGAGGAGCGATAAGGCAAACTCAGTTTCAGAATACCCTACACCAGTTGCCAAATGAGTCGAGATTGCATGGCAAGGTAACCTCTGCCAAATTCCAAGACAGTGCAAATCTGTGTTTCCAATAATCTGAGGTCTGACATTTCAGATGGCCTTTAGCTTGGTGTCAAGGACAGCATACAGCTGAAGGGTGGTTTCTGTTGGGGAAATTATGCAAATCTCAGTGGTTGGAAAAAATTTTGTGGTTTTAAAAGGACTTCGCTTGAGGCATTGAGTTCTTTCTAATCCAGAATTCATAAACTAACTGCAAAACAGTTATGTAAAGATAAACAGAGTGGCCAGCAAACCGATAAGCTCTACAGCTTCTCAGGGACATAAAGGAGCCAAATGATGACACAGCTATGTACATCTGAAGTAGCACTGTAATGATTAAATCCAAGAAAAGCCAAGTCCATAAAATTGCTACTTGTGGTGGCTCACCCCATGACATGTGTAGCTGACCTTGCTAATCAGATTGATGAGAAAGTGAAATGCAAACCAGACACAGCGTTCTGGGCACTCCCTAATGAGTCACTGTTGCAGCAGACAACATCAATGAGAAATGCTGTTTGCCAATTTTCCATTCTTTCCCCAGATATTCCTTCCTTAACATCACCCTTTGCAAATCTCTCTTCCTTATGCAGTCGAATGTACTCCTCTGAACAGCTCCTTCCTGTCAATCATCTGCCTGCAGCTCTCACCGGCTTTCAGGGTAACTGAGAAACGCCAGCAGGTGACTCGAGCGAGATTTTGGCCTCCAAGAATCCTCATCTGTAATTCAGAGAGACCGCGGTCCTTCCAGCTGCCTACACCGTTCGCTTGTAACTAGCGAGGCACATATTTCCCCAAATCCATTTGCAGAATTTTCAGTAGCAGCACTTAATACCGGCACTGCCAGACAACAGGCTCCCATTGACTGAGGGCATTCTTTCTCTAAGTACGAACAAGTGCAGGAGTTATGGATCTGTCATCACAGCGGTGGTAATAGAGAATGACCTTTTGTCTGGCTCAAATGTTTGGGTCTTGCGCTTCAACACGTGGGCACCGCCAATTTGTAAATAGATGAATACAAAGTGATTCAGGTAAGGTTACACAGGCATAAACATATTGAGTGTGAGCGTCTAGCCAAAATCATCCCATGTTTAATAAGAATTAAGGCAAATTATTTTCAGCAGGTAAATCTTTCCATTGGCAAATAAAGCGGGAGGGAAATTGTTCTTAGATGTGGATGAAACTACTTAAATCCTATGAACAATTTTGGCAGGGAAAAAAAAGCAGGGAAAAGTATTCCAATAACTGCAGCAGTTTTGTTTTCGTTTTGTAAATTCCTGACATCTGTTTTTTTTTAATGGATTAGAGTGGGTTATGTAATGCATAGTTTCTGATCAAATTAAATCTTCCAGATGACCTGGCTCATTTGGGGATTTCTTTTTTGAGAAATATTTTCCTTTTGAGTCAATCCTGAGTAATTTTTTTCACTCCTTGAACTGCAAAGCTCATTGCTAGTTGAGAGTTGTTTCCCAGATCACCTGTGAATGCATGACAGCACTATACAGAAAACAAAAAGGGGGTTCCCATCTTTTAGTCTGATACCCCAAATGGAAAACTTTACTGTCTGAAGCCGGTTGGTCTTAGTGGGAGCATCTCCGACCGTTCACAATAGACCGAGTCGGCTGGAGAGAAGCGAGCACCTGCCGCCCAAAGCATCAGCCGGGGGTACCCGCCGCGGGAGGCCGCAGCTCGCTTCTGCTCCAAAGCAGGTTCCAGAAACCTCTCGAGGGGATGTTGCCTTTCAGACCCCAGGGACCGTTTCATTGCTGCCTCTTTGGGTGTAAAAGGCTGAGTTTAGGGCGAGACCCCAGGTTTGCAGGCGGTCTGAGGCTGCCACCTGCCGTCAGGCTGCCCGCCGCCCGGCCCGCGACTGCTCTCATCGCGACAGCCCATCGCGACAGCCCCAGCTCCCTCCCGCTCCTCGCACCATGGGGACTATGTTTCCAGCCGGGTGAATTCATCCCCGTTTTTACATTTCACAGTTGTTGCAGTATGAAAGCTGGGGGGGGGCTGGTATATATAATTTTTGTTTTGCCTCATGCATTATAGTTGCCATCATCTCCATAATCCATCCTTTAGAAAACAAAACCCAACAAAATGCACTGCTACAAAAGTAGTGTGGGTAATTCTATAATCTGATGATGCTCTCCAAATAAAATCTATAGGGTAAACTAGCTTCTATATGTGAATGAATTAGGTCAGTAACAGCAACAGCCTGATCTGTGCTCTTATTCTTTGCAAAAATACAAAAGACCGGTGACTCTAAAAAATGCTGTTTGGAGAAGTTACGATTTTTAATGTTGTAGTACCTTCAAACTGCAGTTCTGGACTTGCATTCTGCTGTGCTTTGTGCCATATAAACACCAGCTCATGTTGTTTCCTACCTCGTTCAATCTTACTGGGGGACTAAAGGCAATAGAATTGAGCAGAGAGGAATAAAAGGTGCAAAGCAGGAGACAGGCCTCTTATAATTGTGAAGAAACATGCCAAAGGTTATCAACTTCCATAAGTAAATATGCTTACTAGCAGCTGGAGAAGCTTGCTAACAGGAAGATACTAAAGCCTCTGTAGTGGAAGAGGTATTAGTTAGTGAAGAATTAATTTCTCCTTGTTTATTTCTCAGCAGAAATCCTAGGTGAAATTTTGGCTTTCTTTCAGAGGATTGTCTGAGCTTGTAAATACCCAGAAGACAAAAATTAGAGAGCCTTGGTGCACAAAGAGCTTTTTTCCTCTTTGTCACAATAGAGCTATAGAAAGCCTGGCTTTAGCATTAGTTTTGTTTAATTCATGTGATTTCTCACTAGCCCTGACTTACCTGACAATGACACTCACCTTGTTCAAGGTAAACTTTCATTTTATTGAATTAGCAGGAATAAATGGAGAGCAGCCACCATTTATTGCACTGCTGTAAAGAGCCTATGAAGAACCTGTTTAGAGGATAAAGAATAGTTCACGTGAGGAAAAAAAAAAAAAACAAAACCAAAAAAACCAGACCTAACTATGACAAAAAAAACTTGCTTCAAAGTAGAGACCTATGGGGGAAGAAGAAAAGCATGTCATAATCAACATGAAAAGGCACAATTAGGAAAGAATAAGAAATTCATCATTTAACTTAGAGGATAAGTACATAAAAGGCTCTTAAGCATATATCAAGCTGCATTCATAAAAACAAGTTAACCTTCTTGTAGTTTCCTTTGTAATTAAGGTGACATTTATGCACTTAGTCTATGTGCATCATTTCCAAATTGGCAAATTAGAGAAAGGCTCAAGAATAACACTTGAAATGAACTGGAACTTGGCAGAAAAAAGAAATATTAAAAGAACCCCTCATGTTTAACTATCAAAGGAAGGGTGGGTGCTTCATGGTTATCAGAGGATGATTAAAATAAATCATGGAGTGAGAAGACATATTCTTAAGTAGAAGCAATGAGAGAAAGTTGTCAACAAAACCAATCTCTTAGATATCTCTTGCCCTTAAGCTATTCCTACAAAGGGCAGATGCGGCAAAAAAAATCGGAAGGGTTTTGGCTCTCCTGAAAGAACACGCTGTGCAGGACGGCTCCCAGTGCCACATCCAGGCATACACTCCCCCTTCCCTTCGTGTGCAAGAAACACATGCACTGAGGCTCCTGGGAGCGGCCGCAGGACCTCCGCTCCGAGCAGGGACACAGCACCGTGCCACCCAGTTTAGTCGCAACCGCGGCAGGGCTGGATGCTGGCACACCCCCACTCCCAGCCCTGGAAACTGCCCCATCTGGGAGTAGCCTCAGTAAAAGCTGTGCGACTGTGCGGGCAAGCAATGGGAGAGGAACAGGTGCTTGTAAATCTGGGGTCGCCGTGTTTTGACCACACCGTCTCACAGCATCTATCTTTGTGTAGTTCCTATTGTGCTGAAGTTCTCGGACAACAACCCACCCTATGTTGTTGGCGTGGGGGGGGGTAAGTGTAGTTGCTTCCATGCGGTTCTATCTTTACTTAGCCCTAATTACCTTTGTGAACACCTAGGTGCAGCCAGATACACATGGGAGTTCAGGGGGACGCGGGAGG
>JANZLQ010000009.1:24795317-24843484 GCA_026212715.1 Elanus axillaris | reverse complement strand
TGGGAGTTCAGGGGGAAGCGGGAGGATGTCCTGAACTACGCTCACAGGGACTGATTTGTTGTACATAGTGTTGCTGGTCAAGATACTCTGCCCATTTCCAGGTATCGGTTAGCGTTTATTGCCAAAGGAGGGCTTACTCGCATTTCTTAGAGTCAGCTGTGCCTAGATCTGTGCTGCTGGCATTTCATCTCCCCACCAGAGGATTAAACTAGTGGAGGCATTCACTGCGTAGTCTCAAGCCAAGCCAGTGCTGAAGCTAGCCAGCCAGGAGACATGCTTTTCCACCCAGAAGGCATTTCCTCTGGCACTGTTCCCAAAGGCAAAGTACAATCACTCTGTACTAACAAGACCTGCTTTCACCCAACCCACATTTGCTTCTGGGCTTTGTTTATCTGATCTATAATTTGCTTACTTTTGTGAGCATTACTCATTCAGCTATCACCTGGATTGTTTTATTGTATTTCCTCAATGGTGATTTTTAGAGACATGCAAGTCTTTTTGATACTATACCAAAGCATTAGGAATCTGGACAATATTGGCTCTAAGACATATAATGGGAGAGAGTCTTAAAGTTTATGACTTTACAAGTCCATGAAATAGAATGAAGTGTTATTTTGGTCATGCATCTGTATAATGAGCTAGCTCCAAAGACCCCAACTGCAAAGGTGTATTTTCTAAATACCACACTGTCACCAGTTCTGCATTAGAAAAAACTCTGTCACAGTGATATCAGCACCTCTAATTCAGTCGCTAGTGTACTCTAGAATATGTTGACAAATTAACGCAACATCTGAAGTCAAACAAATGCTCTGATGCCTAGCAGAAAGGGCAGGAAGGAATCCCCGCTGTTTGCCCCTGGAGGAATACCTGCTAGGGTGTTTAACTGGCAGGCAGAACATCACCTCTGCCCTCCAAAGCTTGTCTGTGAACTGAATTTTGGGTGTTATGAGGACTGCAGTGGGGCAACAGATAGGAGAATGTCATTGCAACTGGTCCTGAACGACAGGGAGGAAGAGACTTGGCATTAAGTTCTCATCTTAAAAAACTGCACCCTAGACATCACTTTCAGGTTAATTTGTGAAGGAACACTATTTAGCTATTGAAGAGCAAGCAACCAACAGTGTTTGGGGATGCACCTTTGAAATGGGGAAAGAACAAAAGTTTTTGCATTTCTTCAAGAGTCTGTATGTCTTTTTCTTGAAGCCCAAGAGTAAAGACTTGAGATCTGGCTCCTCTTTGGACACTTGGGAGTCCATTTGCAGTAGTATCTTAGTATTTCCCAAGCCTCTGCAAACTGATACTGAGCATGTGGTTGGAGGCAAAGTTATCATTCCATTTTACAAGTGGGCAAAATGAAGGACAAATTTAAAAGTTACACGGAAAGAACAAATGCCAAGCCTTGGTCATGCGGGACAGGTCAGGTCATACCCTGGTCTTCAAACGGCACAGTGTGTCAGATAGTAATCTGTCACTCCTGGAGGGCTCCACTTAAATTAGGTGAATCTTCTTCATTTAAAGCTCAAAAACTTATACATGATTTTGAATCCAGAAGTAATTGCTCCAAGCTGCATCAGGCCTCGAGATCTTCTAATATTGGGGGTTTTACTAATTTTGAATTCAGATGTGACAAATTAAAATCAACTCAGTTTCATTCCTGCCCCAGAAATATTGCACCTCACTAGAAAATTAATATCAGAGGGTTTTCATGCAGCACTGATCACTTCTGGAAGGAATCACACTAAGTGGTTAGAACTGTTACTGCAGTGTCAGAACTGTGGATGAGAGAAATTTGTTTACCTGCCAGCCTTCTTATGCATAGCTCTCACTTTTGCTTCTGAGAATTTACAGTTTTAAATATTAAATCTAGTCATGAAGTTACTATCTGGTAATATTATCTCCTTCAAAAATGTACAATATTACTGGATTTGAGTATGACTGATTTTACTAATATGAGTTACAGTTAGACTGTAGATGTCTTGAACTGCAGTATGAATTCTGAATATTTGATAATTCCTCTTTGCCTCTTTATTTACGTATTGACAATTTTTTCGCATTGATAATTAATTTTAAAAAACCCCAAACCTATCAAAATGTTTCTAAATGCATTCAAACACAAGCACCACTGAATCAATAAAACTATGAAATCCCAAGATGCGTGTCATATTTTTTTAGACACAAAGCAACTGGTTTCATGAACGAGGAGGATTTACAAGAAGTCTTCCTGTGCTGCCTGAAATTCCTGCTTTGTTTCTCCCAGCTGAGTTGTGTCACGTTCATTATCTGCTAGTGTAATGTCATTGACTTCCATGGAGCTGTGCTGAAGGAGAGGCTCATTCTGTTAAAGCTGGGACTTACCCTGAAATAAAGCTTTAGCTCATAACAATCAAGAACTTGCTGAGTAATATGGCAGGGTCACAGAGTTTAACTGAAGTGCTGAGATGATGATTTCGGAAAGGGAAAGGGGCTGTGCAGGAGCTGGCAGAGGTCATACCTGGTAGTTCAGTGGAAGCTCATCTGCAGTGGTATCAATAGAATTATATAATATTCTTATACTTCACAGCCATTCACTGAAATTAATGTTTCCTTCCGTAGTTTAAAGCTTTTATCACTCCAGCATAGTAAAGTTAGGCCTCTCCATGCTTGTTTTCGCTTGACAGAAGTTTAGCAAATCACATTTTTCCAGGAAGAAAAATTGGCTCCAGCTGTCCTAATCCTGCAGTGACCTAAGGGACCTCTCCTGCGCTGAAGAGGAATGTTAGCTCTGCACACCACAGCAGATGCAGGAATTCACTACTGGAGTTGTATGTAGAGTTTTCCCAGATCATGCCCTGTGAGCATGAAGCATCAAAACAAGGTGCCTAAGAGGCCAGTCAATATTGTTTTCTCGGGAAAAGGCCAAAGAAAAGAAAAGAAAATTTGGAAATTTTCCTCGGCCCAAAGCCATGAGGGCAGCTGCTGGTGAAATAAAGGTCTCAAATCAACGGCATGACAGAAAGGCTGGATGCCAACACCACTTCAGCCTCATGGCAGTTGGTACCAGGCATTTGCCAAGCCAAAACCTGGCTGTGGGGACGTGCCCACTGCCCGAAACCACCACTTATCCCCAGCTCAGGCCATCCCATCGTCTGCTGGCACAGTCTTAACCTCACACCTGGCTCCTCCTCAGGATGGAAAAGCATCATAGACACAATCCGTGTAGTCCAAGCACCCTCTTAAAGATAATTACTTCTCTTACTGCTAATGCTGCTGCAGGTTCATGCTGATTGTGACTGGGCTAGTTTCTCACTAAAGTGAAGAATGAAATACATGGTCTACAATGAGCCTTTTTCCCCCTGCTTTTTCTTTTTAGTAAGCCAAGCTCCTCACATTTTGTATTTCAGGCTCGGAAAGGGGAAGGGTGATAAACTGATGGGGAAAGTACAGCCAGCAGGCTTCAAAGCTGTGACAGCTGGCAAAAGTCGTGACCCAGCCTTTGCAGAAGCTGTATTAATGAAGTGAAATATTTAACATAGTATTGTTATCATCAGTGCATATTTGATGGAAACATAAAATACTCATACAGGAGAGTAATTGTGGTTCAAATGCCTGTCCCACCCACTAAGGCACTATGTATACAATAACTCTCTGTTTCCATCCTGACACAGTAACCTTTTATCTGTTCTAGAAGCTCCCACATGAAGAAATAGCTGGTATATATTTTGTAATTCTCCCTCTTTAAAAAAATAGTGACAGCAGGAACCTGTTTTTTTCGTGATGGGGGAAGGAGAGACAATAACAGATTAGCAGTTCCCTTCCTACAGCAACACTGTGAACCACAGTCAGCGTCTGGAGAAACTAGAGATTGCAATAGTTTGAAAAATCATGTTCAGGCTCTTTCTGGTAAGCAGCACGAGCAAATGTTTCTCATTCGGCATGGTGTTTCAGCTGAAGCGCGTGAGCCAAATTCTGCTTTCACATTAGTGTGAATCTGGAGGGATTCCACTGGGTTTGGAGGAGTTATTTCAGAGCGAGACCACAGCAACTCAGGCTGCAGCCTTGCTCACGGTCCCTGCTGAGAGGTATGGGGAGCATGGTAATAATTACTGATGATTCTGCTTCCCTGGAGCTCCCCGCACTGAAGCAATTATTCTCTCCTTTTCATTACCCATTCAGGCCTCATTGGCTAAATACAAGACAGATTCAACAATTAATATGGACTCCATAAGAGACAGTGGGGAAAACCTACTTGCTGAAAACATAATTCTTCAGTAATCACCAGGAATCGCTAACTGTAAAAGAGCCAGATCCAATAAAGCTTAAAACTTAAGCAGAATTTAAACAGAAACAGTTTTCCCTATAACCCTGAGTCAGGCATTTCAGTTTTGGAGGCACATGAATTCAGATGTGCTTTTCTTTGTCTAGTTCAAAACAGCACCTGCTTTCCAAAAGATGGGGATGCTTGCGTAGCTAGTGTGATGTGTCTGACTCTACCTCCGCACTGTCTTTCGAGCTCATGTCTGTCCCAAGGATTAAGGATTTCACTCCAGGGATCAGGTGTTTAGTAGTACCAGCATCTTATTTTGGGGTACATCAGTTATTGAAGCCCCAGGTCTGTAACAACATTAGTCATTGCACTGCCTCTGAGTTTCTAGAAAGCGTTACTGAAGTTACTTATATTGATCTGACAAATCTGAACCTCAGAGGTCGCACTCAAAGTTTCTCAGAAATGCAAGGTTACACCTGAAGACAAATTGTTGCTGTGTTCTTTGTCATCTGCCATCTGCACTGAAGCGTTGGAGGGGACAGAGTCTCTCTCCCTTTCTTCTGAAATGACTGCCTGATGGATTTATTGAGTTTTCCTGAGAAATGACTCTACATCGCCAACTCCATTTACTTTGGTGTCTTCTTCCTTCCAGTGCTGGCTGAACCAAATCACCTACTTCAGACTTGCAGCCCCGCGGGATTCCTTGTACCTCAGCCTGTTTCTCTGACCAAAGAAGGCAGAAATGCACCCAATTTACCCTTTCTGTGGTCTTCTTGGACAGGAATGAAATTGAACTCAATGAACTTGGAACTTCTCACTGTAAACAAAGCATCTTTTATTTCACAATTCATCCCTGTTTATGGCTGTTACTCAGCCATCAGTGTGGGTCAAACCCCTCAGGCCTCGGAGGCCGGACTGTCACCCCTCGGGCAGTCGGCCCAATCCTGCCCGGGTGCCAAGGGTCCTGCCGGGGGCTGGCCTGGCTCTGGGATTTGGGTGGCTCACACGGCTCTCCCTGCTTGAGAGCCAGGGTAAATTAACCAATGCAAATATTGGGCTGGCCCTCCCTCATCTGAAAGAAGAAGGAAGCCCATGACTCACTTCATCCAGCCTCTTGGGACTGAAATGGGAAAGGTTGAGTCAAAGCTTCATCTTGTATTTTGTCTGAAGCTGTCAGAATTTGACTGGAATTATGTCTACTTTTTTTTCCTTAGCTTTTCTCCTGCAGGTTCCTTCTCTCAGCTCTCTCTAGTGTTGCTAAGGGTGTATTGCTCCTCATCACTCCTGCTCTGCTAAATAAACCTTGACCATAACAGCCAGGTGGAAGTCCTCACCTTAAATTAACACATCAGCCCCTTTCAAGAGTATATATAGCAAAAGCAGATGCAAATATAGACCAATATTTATCTGCTTTTCAATTGTCAATATTCGAATAGTGTTGGCTCTCATTCTGGACAGGAGTAAAAGAAGCTGGCTAATCATATATAATTGTTGGGAGCTCTGTGCCGTTAATTAACAGGAAGTTTTATGCAGCTGTCAGATGCACAAGCTGAGCATTTCCTGCAGGGGAGAAAGATTTATTTGGTGAGAGTTTCATTATAGATTTTAGATAGAAAAAATAGCATTTTGATCACTGAAAAATCATGAAAGAAGCACACAGTTCCCTCTGCTTTGGAGAGGATTCTCCTCTGTGCCTATCGTCCTCCCTCCCCTGCCACCCAGCTAAATAATTCCCAAGCATGAGGCAGAACAAAACTCACCGTGTGCCCCTTTGGTCTGTCCTTGATGAATTCATGGGATGTCTTTGAAATGGCTGTAAAGGAATAGTAAAACCAGAGCTGAAATATACCTCAAAGAATGGATGGCTAATTGTCCATTAGGATCACATAACTGGGAAAAATTAAATCGGTATAAACCTCACTCTGATCTCTCTAATTTAATAAGGTTGCACCAGTGTAATCAAGAAGAGCATCGCAGGGACTGCACATCAAATTAGCTCTCAGTATAATTGCACTGATGCTGGAGGAGTCACAGCAGAAAGACATTTCCTCTGATATTTGCTGTAGTTATTTCTCTTGTTATAAGTGCTGCCAAACCAGGTCAGGGAAGGATGAGCTACAAGGAGGAGGGGAGAAATGGCTTTGATCTCAACACAAATGGCCTTGATACTGTTGAAAGACACATGGGGACACAGAGTATTCACATTGCCTGGTTGCAGGCATCCGACTCAGCTGCCAAAATTCAGGGATTGGACTTGAGAGAGAAAGGCACTTCAGATGGCTATCACAGCAACCTCCTGATTTGTCCAGCACAGCCTATGTAGCATCCAAAGGAGGTTTGTCCCCCTCTTAAGCACTTATGTTAAAGGCCCAAAGCTAGGCAGTGACCTTTTCTTTTAAAAGTATCTAAATTATTCCCGCGCAATTCAGGTCATGATGGGGAAAAAATGCCTGGATGAATAATGGCAACACAATTCTGTGGAAAATAAAGAAAGGTGTACAAACATCCTTCAGCAATACTACCATCTGTTTGGGCTCAATTCTAAGAACAGCCTTTTTTGAGGAAAAGGAATATTTTTATTCTTATATTCACAGCACATGCCATAAGGCGAAGTACATGATAATCCAAATTATTTTTTTTCATGATGCACATTTAGTTTTTAAGGCTGAATTTTGTGACATTTTAGGAGCAAATAGCTTCATGGAAAGCAAAATATAGTGCAAACACATACTGAATCTTAATGATATTTTCTTAAAGAAATAAAGTATTTCTGGAATTAAATATTCACATCCTGCATTTCAGAATTACTTCATGATAATATTTAAACCCAAGGAGAAAGGAAAAAAAAAAAGGTGAATGAAAACTCATCCAGAGTCACTGAATGGTGACTAGTTTCACAGCAGGGTTGGTATTTTGTGCCTTAGCCAGCAGATAAGTTTTGTTGTCACCACCACGTGTGCCATCCAGAGACCCTTCCCAAATTCATATTCTTTCTCTGGACAAGATTATGAGACTGAACTTGTGGGGTATCTTCCAAGCTTGTAGTAGGCAAGGATTTAAGGTGATAAAATAAGGCAAAAATGATAAAGATGCTTGACCCAATGCTTGAAGACCTTAGAGAATCAGAATATCCACTCACCTTCCCATGCACTGCTGAGGTGGTGGGTGTAATCAGAAGTTCTGTTTTCATGCTTACAGTTTCTTCATCATCCTCTGAAGCATCTGGCACCATTCACAACCAGCACATCACCCTTGTTACAGATCTGTTTCTGTTTCTTTACCATGACTAATAACAGAACTATATTCAAAACCATAAAGCAACACAGAAATAAAAGTGCCATCCAGATGATATAAGCAAGTCAAGAGGGAAAATATCATGGGGATTGCAATGGTATTCCAGTTTATTTGAATCTGGAGAAACATACTGTGCAGACAACGCACTACTTGAAACAAGGTGATTAATACATCTGAACACTTGAAGCTGACAGCCAAGTGATCTATGTACACCAGGCTTGGATGAAAGGAAGCCTAAAGAGAACTTCTGGGCGCCCCCGGCCTCGGGATATTTCATTAATAATTAAGGAGAAGTTGACACTGTGCTTTTAGTATCTTCACATCATGACAGTGTTAACAGCATTGCTGCTGTCACCCGCTGTGCTGGGGAGGAGCATGGTCTCTCTGAGCCCTGCAGCAGGAGCTCCAGCCAGTCCCCAAACTGGTTTATGGTATCGCCCTGCATAAGCCTTTCACAACTCTTTGCTATAGCTTTCTCAAACTATAAAATAAGGAAATTTTTGTTGGTATTATGACAGCCTGTGGGAACCCCAGTTCCCGAAACCAAGTATTATTGGCTGAGGTGGTGTGAAAACTCAGAACAAAAAGCCTTTCCCTGCTCCAGACACCCCCAGTCTGAGCGTGGGCTTAGTGACTCACGTAAGGGAGCAATAAATTGTGACAATAGTTTTAAAATATGAACACTTAGTCATTTGTACATTATGGAAGGATATTAAGATCCACTTTGACTACAGCAGTCCTGTCATTAAATGTACTTCATTTTTTTCTGCCATTATGGGAAGAATCCATATTTGGAAGGGGCTTTTAGGTGTTCAGCACAGTCGTGATTTCCCACAACAGTGTCCGTGTTGGGCTGCCCCGCAGCCATAAGGTCAAGTATGCATTTGAACAGGTTGGGGTGGCCAGAACACTCAAGACCAGAAAAAATTTCGAGGAGGGCTGGGAAGGTGGACTACTCCACCCCTCTGCGTGTTGGCACCCAGTGTTTGTGAGCACTCCCCGGGCTGATTACGGGCGGCACAGGCAGGGGCAGAGCCGTGGGGCTGGGCGAGCAGCACCTCGCTCTGACCAACTCCGGCTCCCGGGGGTGCTGGGTGTCCCGGCCGCCCTCCCCCAGGTAACTCCTGCTGCTGCTCTTGGTTTGGCTTTTCTTGGGTTTTGCTTTTGCTCTTCTGCTGCTGCCACTTCTGTCCCACGCTTGGGTAGAGTCCTGCATGCGCTCTTGTGCTAAATGATCTTGGGAGCTCCTGCAAGTGCTTCATCTATTTTGTCTGGGCTTTAAAGTGCCTGGTATAAATTTTCGCTTTCGCTGCACCGGGTTTTCTGCAGAAGAACAGAAGAACAAAAAGATCAACTTTCTGACAGAGCGTTTCTACCAGCCAGGTTGGGATTGTTCACCTCCGTGGCACTGTTGAACTGTTCCCTCCCTGAAAGCCCAGGGTGTGAATGTTTGAACTATTTTGTTTTTCCCATTTGGCTACAATGTAGAGTGGCTGAAAGAATTGTATTAGAAACTGCCCCTAGAGCCTTAAGGACTGTAATTCTGCATGTCCTGGATGCACGGGCAGCTGCCAGGTTGCTATTCATATTGTTCTTGGGTGTTCCTTGTTTGCTCTAGGTGAGTCATCTCAATCCTTCCTTCCCCTGTCCCTTCACTGCTGTCTATTGTGTGTCCCCTTCTCCTCCTTAGCCACTGACAATGCTCAGATGCGTTTGTCCCCTGGTTTCATCATACCCAACACGTGCCTGAGTTATCTTTTTTCTGCAGGAGAGCAACTGAGAGCTGCACTGAAGGAAGGTAAGGAGACTTTCTAAAACTCTCTCCTATTGCTAGTCCTTCCTTGCCTCCAGATGAATCAGAGCAGGAGCTTCCGCTTTTCTAGCTGGACAGTGACACATGCCCATGTTCACCCGTTTTCCAAGAGGCAGGAGAAAGGGCAGGGACAGTCTAAAGAGCTGACGATCCAGTCCTTGTCCTGCGGCCATAATGGAGGCTGCTTTTTTGCATGAATTCATGCATGCTAGGTCCTTCCTCTGCCTCTGGAATATACACAAGTTTGTTTAAGTTTTTCCCCAACACCTGCAGAGTGATCCTATCTATAATGAAATGAGATGCAAAGAGAACTAAGTAAAGTTGATTATTTTTTCTGACATTTAAGTACAACATATGGCAAGTTTTAGTGAAGAATTGTGTACTTTTTTTGTTAATAGGCACTGTGACACAGGTGATTGTAATATTCTAGTTTGGTCAGTACATTAGAAAGGTCAAGCTCATCTGGCGTTAGCCAGAGTACACAGTAGATCACGGATTTTGTTGTAATTTTCTCTCATAGTTTTCAAAGTTTTTACCACTCTGCCAGGACCAAACCAATTGTTTTTGAGAGTGAGAGAAAAAGGAGAATTTTACCAAGCTCATGCTCAGGGCACACTACAGTTCACATAAAGTTTAAAAAAATCTAAAAAATACAATTTTTCTTTTGGATTATTTTCTACCTTACAATAGAGGCAGTGGAGCATAATTTGGGAAAGGAACTGTTTCAGAGCTGTGTCTGCTCTGGAGACTGGTAGTTCATGTTCCTTTTTAAACCAGTCGGGCTGCATTCCAGCTGGTCTGAATGAGCCCCCACGCAGGGATAATATCCTTGAAACTTAATAAAAAATGCTGTATCTAGAAAGGAAGCCTAAGGATGAGAATGAGCTTACTCCAGTTCCTCTCAACTTCTAAGGGTTTTCTTCTCATTTTGAAAAAAGCTCTTGCATCAGGATCATCTCTTTTCCTCTCTCAGTCTCTGAAAATTGTCTTGTCTCTGTAAATGTTGTCAAATCTCCTCTTATAAAATAGAATTCTTGCCAACAGCACCTCCCAGGTCTAGTGGAGGTTTGCTCCATACTCACAGCTTACTACAGAGACCAGCTTTGTGCTTTTCAGATGTAGAACAAAAGGCACAAATAGGTCCTGCCTGGTGATTGTACCACTAATAAATAACCATGATTAATAACCAAGACAAACCAAAACCACCCAATGGAGAGTCGAAGTCAGCATCCCAAGAGATAGCGTAGGGTTCCCAGCTGGACAGGGGTCCTCAGTGATTGACAATGTCTGATTCTGCCCGCTAGAAATAAGCGTTTGGCCAGATCCTGAGAGTTCCCCAAGACTCGCAAGGTTCTCAGGCAAGTCACTGCACACTGGGAGTCTTCAGAACCTTTTAAAAATCCGTTTGCTTGTGTGAGGATTTTAGTTGGGTGCCAAAATGGGGCTTGGTGCTTAGCTTTTGGCAGCCCATGTTCAAAATGGTGGTCTTCATAAACGCATTGATGAAAGAAGACACCAGATGAGAGCCTTGTGGGAGCCCCTTGTTTTTCAGAAAACCTCTTTGGCTCCACATTTAGTAATTTTAGCTTCAACAGAAGGTGTTTCAAATCAGACAAAAATGGATTTGTTCATATAAACTAGAGGCCCGAACACTTTGGGAAAAACGTAACCATTTATGTTAATGACAGAGCTGGAGTAGCTGGTTTATGCAGCTCTAGAGCCACATATGAGTGCAATCAGGTGCAATAGTCTTTACAGCTGCAATTTCTAGATGCAATGGCAGCAACGAATAGCTGTGACATTACTTGCTTGGCAATTTGAAACTCTGCCAACGTGATACCATTTTGTATGTGTGTATTATCACTTCTGCTGATACTCAGTTTTGTCTATAGGTGGCAGTGACCTTTCACTTTTACTTTAAAATAGGGCAGAAGCACACACACACACCCCTATCTTCCTTACTGAAGGGTCTGGGGGTCTGGGCCAGGACTGTGAGACTGTGCCATTGACTGAGCTCTGTACCGAGAGTAATGGCCACAGATTTGTCACCTTCCTTCAGTAGCCACTCTGCCCCAGAGCATGCTAAACGTGCCGTTGTAATACAGCTCGTACAGTGTAAAACAGTGCAATACAATAATCAGTTACTGTTGCAAGGAGGGAGAAAGTCTGAAGACAAATTATATATGTGCCTGGTGGAGAACTGTACTTGGCATTTTGGGATCATATTTCCCAGAGGGTTATGTAGCAAGTTTGTCCCATTTTTAGCAAAAAATAGCCTCCAAGTTTTGTCCAGCTTTCTATGCGAGAGAGGGTTCTGGCAAGTGAAAAACTTTAAGAATTCCACATGACCACTGTATGTGTGTTTTATTTCAGTGAGAATTATAAACTTCACTGTAGAGAATGGGTAATCTCTCCTAGAGCAACATATGCCAGAGACCAGAGCCCGTGATCTCTGCTCTGTATCAGTTAAAGATAACTCACCTGGCGTGAGTAGAGTTGCATCAACAGGAAACTGGAGCAACTGAGAATCAAGCTACAAATCATTGTCAAACTAAATAAATAAATAAAAGGAATTTGTTTCTCTCACTCCCCGCAGATATGTATTGATTTGACAGCACATGTGAAAAAGGAAGCAAGTAACCTGCAAATACTCCATCCTCTGCTTAAGTTGTCTCCTGGCATAAACCAGGTGGCCTTGTGAATGGAAAACAAAAGTAAATCCTCCAGATTCAACCAGATACTAAATTTACCATTGAGACTAAGCAGTAGGATTTGAATCTTGTTTTCTTCTCTTCTGATAGGATAATGCTTAAAGTTGCTAGGAAACAGAATTACATAGCAAGGACAAGAGGCCATTGTACATCCATGGGGAAAAGTTGGCTGTTTTCCACCATTAATCAGAAGTTCTGATTTATAGTGGAAATATCAGCTGAGAAGATAAAAACCCTGTAAAATAACTCTGCACTCTGAAATCAAGGCTCAGTCCTATAGCCACTATTTATGCAGCCATTCTCAGCAAAACACCACTGCAGTTCATGTTTCAGCATCAGTGGGGGCCGTTCAGTGTGGCATTAGGCGCTTCGCAGAGAACAATAACCATCTCTGGAGAGAGGCCCAGCTTAGATTTCACATCAGCTAAGAAGCAGCATAAAATAGAAGCCAAATCTGGACCATCCCTGTAAAGCAAAGGTTTGTGGATTGAGGATAGGAAAAAAAACACAGCCAGCTTGAGCTCTCTAAATAGTAACTGGAAGAAGACACCTGGGGCTGTGGGCTGAAAGGAGAACTCCCCCCAGTTCTTGCATTCAAATTCTAGTGAGCATGATTTAGCAAAACTATTCTTTTCCTTCTTTTCTCCAATTGCCAAGGGTTGTTTAATTAAAACACTACAGAAGTTGCTCTCATCCATACCTCAGCAGCTTCACTGATTCATACAGGCATAAACCAGAGCAATAATAGAACAGAAGAGCACTTGGCACCCATGATGGCTGGGCAGGACATCCAACAGGATGAGCACTGAGGCTGGAGCTGGCTCCAGCCCTCTGCCTTCCTCTCTTTGGAGACCTTACTCCTTCAAGGTGTGCCTCAGAATAGTTTCTCCTTATTGTTTATTTTTGTAGCTTTAACAGTATATATACATATGTATCCTGAGCAAAAGTCAATAGGAACCTTCCTCTTGACTTCAGCCTGGTTTGTCCTTCAAGCATGTTGTGGGGAGTGTGTTTGGCCCGGTTGTGGTTTAACCCCAGGCAGCAACTGAACACCACACAGCCACTCGCTCAGGAAAAAAGTAAAACTTGTGGGTTGAGATAGGAACAGGTTAATAGTGCATAAAGGAAGAAAACAATAATTATAATAATAGCTAATAATAATAATAGGAATAGGAATATACAAAATAAATGGTGCACAATGTAATTGTTCACCACGCACCAATTGATGTCCAGTTAGTTCCCCAGCAGCAATCTGTCCCCCCACCCCAGCCAACTCCCCCCCAGTTTATACACTGGGCATGACATCCCATAGCATGGAGTATACCTTTGGCCACTTTGGGTCAGGGGCCTGGTGGCTGTGTCCCCTCCCAATCCCTTGTGCCCCTCCAGCTTTCTTGTTGGCTGGGCATGAGAAGCTGAAAAATCCTTGACTTAGTATAAACACTACTTGGCAACACCTGAAACCATCAGTGTGTTATCAACATTCTTCTCATACTAAATCCAAAACATAACACTATACCAGCTACTAGGAAGAAGATTAACTCTATCCCAGCCAAAACCAGGACAGGCCCCAAAGAATTTACGGACCTAAAGCATAGCAAGCTCAGAGGGTATATAAATATATTTTAAATTAAGGGGAAAAGAAAAAAAAAAAAACCCCAATAGGTTTGTGTGTACTTGTATATAGTAAAGAGGCTAAAATTGAATCAAAAACATTGCTCCTGAATCAAAGTTTAAAGAAAACAGAACAGTTTCACTAAGGGTTGAATTATCTGTGGACTAATAGTCATTAACTAGCTAAGATTATGCCTGTATTGTAGCGAGAGCTGTACCACCAGTAGGTATGAACATAAGAAAGCCATTTTAAACTAAATAGTTTGGGTATCTGTAGTGCTGCACCTGTGGCAATGCAAGATATTCAGAAAACACAAACACACCCAGGACCACAGACGAATGCTGCGGTGGCTGGTTCATGTTGTCTCTGACTTGCTGCAGCTACAGTTTTGGCAGTGCTTGGACTAGCCAAGGACATGTAGCTCAGTTACTTCTGTGAGCGGCAGTTCACTGGCAAAGCTGTTTAGAGCAGGCCAAATACTTCCACAGCCACAGGTGAGAATTTTCCCCAGAGGTTTTGTTATACATAACTGCAGGACACAGAGGGCCTAATTTTTCAGAGTTTACATCCATGATATCTCTACATTCTACCTCTTTTTTATCTCCTTTTTTTAAAATGAAACCCAAACCAAAAATATAAATCTCCACCAAACTGCTGTAATTTTTCATATATTTTTGTCTTTTTCTCTTTATTCTGCTGCTAACTCCATGTTATTATCTACTGAGTCCTAATGAATGCTGCAGGTATGACTGCATCCAGGTTTCCTCAACAAACAAGGAAGGTTTGTTAGCTTGTACCCATTTTAGTGAGCAGCTGTGAGCCCCTGCGCTTAACTGGGCTTGAGGAAGACTGGTTGGTGCAGACTGATGACAAGGGTAGGTATGTGCCTTTGGAAAAGGAGCTGGGGCTTATTAGGAATTTAAACAGCCTGTCAAAGTTTGTCACCATTGGCTGTTTCTTAATTTGAATTAGGTGGTAAATTCATATTAATGAGAAAGAAGGGGCTATTTGTGGTTGGTTTTTTTTCCTCCATCTTACAGGAGCTATGGGGAATACAGTGAGTGTCCCAGAGGAAGCTGAAGAAGACAGTCTGTGTATGGTAAAGAGCTATCAGGTAAGCAAGAGCTGCCCATTCTCATCTTGCCTGGCTACTGCATATTGCAATTTTCAAATCCTATGATGTACCTGGTCCTAAGAACTGTATTATTTGCTATTACAGGCTCTATCTGAATCTCCTGACAATATGAAAAATGGATCTGTAGCATTTGTTCAGACTCATTCTCCTGCAATAAATGGTGAAGGTATGTACTGGGAAAGGGTGGCATATTTGCACTTCTTTTGCCACCAGACAGGCAGAGAGAGGTTTATACTGGACTAACAATAAATACTGGTGCATGGCCTCAAATTAAGATGAGCCCATGTTTCAACTCTTATTTATGAATCAGTAAATGTGGCTTTTCAGATGCTTGGAAGTTTAAAGATAACAAAAATTAAGATAGGAAGATGTTTTCAAAGTACTCTGGAAGCTGCTTGTTTAATTGTTCTAAGAATTTTGTTCTGCATCATGTCCACAAAAAGTCATTTTATGGACTGAAGATTTTGGTTAGCATGAAGGTTTACAGGGCAGGAGCGGTTTGGCACCAGTCCCTTTCAGGTTGCACAAACCTCAGGGTGTCCTGGGATAAACTACCTCTGCTTGGGCTCTGGTGGAAATAGTGTCTCCAACAAGCCTTGGAGGAATGTTTGCTGCAGGGAGCCCAAATTGGAGCTCTTGAAAGGAGGACAATGCAGCAATGGCACCGATGCAAGGATCAGTGGGCTGTTAGTGAGGTTTTGGTTTTGCGAGGGATGCAATGCAATGCTGGTTTGCAGACTGGAGTAAGAGAGAAGTTCATGTGTTGGAAGGGAGAACAAATGTTTGTTAAGTTGATCAGGCTGCTTTACTTTGCCAAACCCACTCTCTGGTCACAGTGAGCACAAATCTGCACTATACAGAAACTGGGCTGTTTATATGGAGAGCCACTATAATTTTCTGTTTATAAAAGAAATCAACGATGTGCCCTAGACTTAAGAGTCTATCCCCAAATTGCCTAATAGTGATGGCTGAAGATAGGCAGGCTAGAACAGTACAAAGCTTTGCAGAAATGGAGTATCTTGGAATGGATAGAGGAGCTATGAGAGTAATGGGCCAGGAAAATGACTACTGCATTGCTCTAGGTAATGCCGAGCTGCTTACCAATGAGCTCAATGCATCTCACTTGATTGAAGTTTTGTAAGGAGCTTGAGGAAGGTGTTTCAAGGAATACCTGAGGTTGGCACAATGGGAGTTCACCCTGCTGATCTGCCATTTTACCTACATGACTCTGAGGGGTGCTTACTGAGTGCCCCAGGTTGTTACTATATCGCGTGTGGGAAAGGGTGATGGAATCATGTAAGCCTAAAAGAAATGTATTGTTATGAATTATTTAAAGCACAGAGTAATGTTGTATTAAGTTGAAAAAGGGAAAAAGAAGGGAGTAGGAAACTGGTTTGGGGGGACTTATTTTAGTGACTGCAGTAAAAGACACTCTTTTGAAATATTCTGCATGCACTTGGCCTTCTGGGGGTGCTTTGAGCAGTTTAACTTTAATAAAAGAAAACTTTACAAAATTCTTTGCAAGTTGGTTACAAAAAAAAGAAAAAAAAAAACCTTAAAATCCAGGTCCTAGCTACATGTTCTCATCCACAAGATTGTAGTCTTAGAAACCACCTCTGCATTTCTTTGTGAAACTGTATTTCTGATCCTTTCAGTAGCAATTACAACAAATGATATGACAGAAATGTGAGCACCTTTTTGTTCATCTAAACATTTCCATCTTTCTCTGATATCTGGTCCTGCGTTCTTGAGTAGGTGCATTGCTTTGACTTCAGAGATACCAAACAATTATTTGTTAACAATGAAATACGTGTAGGGATATTTTTTCTGTCCTGTTTGTCATTTAGAAAAAGTGACTGGTTGTGAAACCTACTATAAGGTGATAGGCTTTATACCTGCTGCGAGGTTGTTACAACACAACTGCCTCTGGACCTGAGGTTTTGCAGTGAAATGCCACTTCTGATCCTGAGCTGGGCCTTAGTGGTACCTTTCATATAGGGAAATCTACCTTGCCCTCATTTTAGAGGTAGTAGATTCTCTTGAAGAGAGCAGAGCATGTCTAATTTGCAGTGAGATCTTTGTAAACAAAATTTAACTGTGTCAACTGCCCGTGTTTAAATTCCAGATAACTTGGGTTATAGCACAGTAATCTATAGAGCTAGATAAGTGACAGCTGGGGATGCAGCATGGCTGATGTTATTGCCAAGAGGTCAGTGCTATTTACCAGAACTTATTTGAATTGTGTCACAAGACTGATGATGTAACCTTGACCACCTCTTTCCCGTTACTGTTATAGGATATATTAGGTATAACTCAACTACTGCCAGGGCAGCTAGAGCATGGGGGGGTGATGACAACTTGTTTCTCTTTCTCTGTACACTAATGAAATAAAAGCAATATGCCCCTATTATGTGTAAACTGTGGGTGTTAGTGTAGAAGCTGCATAGTTGGTGGGGGTATGTGTAAACCCCTACTTGGTAAGGACATTCCATTTCAGACCTATTTGTGTGGTGGTTATAGCAGGACAGCAACCAGCTTTTGGAGTGATCATGCCAGTGGCAGGCTGGACCCTGGGCTCCCCATGGAAAAATGTCTGTCAGCACCTGAGCCCCGCTTCCAGTGATGACATCTTGAAAATCTGGTGAGAACTACATGGCCTGAGCATTAAAAATTTGGCTCCAAGTAGTTTTGAAAAGCTATCTCCCCATATTCACGGGCAATCACTCTCATCCACAGACCTGTGTCTCTCTCCTCACCTTTTGGCACCTCATTAATTTCTCCTTCCACCTCTTGTTGGCTTTGGACCTGTTTTCTGCAGCACTCATTTGGAGCAGTGTTGCTTCAGCTCACATCTCTGCAGATTCAGCCACATTAATTCTACCAGTGTTTTCCTTGCATTGGGTTTCTTTCTGTTTTCAGAATACAATTAAACCCAACAATTTTATCCAATCTCTGTGAGGAAAGAAAATATTATTTTATTATTCATTGTTAAAACAACCCTCTCAGCCTGTTATATCCAACTGAAAAAAAAAATCTAAGCTTAGACAAAAATAATCAAAGACTGGTACGGCAATATGCAGATGGTACTGATTACAGTTTAGAATCTCTGTTCCATGGCTAATTTCCTAATGCCATCGAGCTATAATAAGTCAGTTTAAACAGTTGCCTACTAGAAAATAAAAGCCTGTAGCTGTGTGTTTCTGCTGGTTTACACCAGCAGAGGTCTGGGAAGTAAATGAAAGCCAGATGATTTACACTGTCTGAAGACCTAGAAAATAAGTATACATTTTACTCTTAATATAGAAAATGAAGCATATGGCATTGTTTTCCTTAAATGGATTACCTAATTAATGCAATTACTAAATCAGTTTAAGTAGCAAGTTGAAAAATTGGACTGTCTTGTGTGATATTACTTATATTTTAACTTTATTAATGTTTAAAATGCAGTTAAAATCATTAGCTACTTAGATACCACTGAAATCTCCTTGGTTTGTATAATGTAATCAAGGTCTTGGTGAAATAAAAGTGCAAGTGCTGTTTGGAGATAGAAATTATTCCTATAGAAAATGCAGTTGATAGTATTTCTAAAATGAAATAATGCAAGCAATAGTATTGCAATCTATTTTATGGTCATAAGTGAGCACTTCTGGAGAAGACAAAAGACTTGCAAAAAAGGCAAATTAAGCAAGAGGATTTTATTAATAGTGTTAGATGTGTTTGTGGTCTTTGTCTTGTTAGTTTGCATTTCTGTGATTGCCAGTGATCTGACCATGTGCTGTGCATTAAATGGTATAGTTGATAAATGAGTCCATGATATCTATATCTGCCAATATAATGAAAAAAGAATCCAGAGAGTTAACTTAATATGACCAAAGGAAGTAATGTTATTTGGAAGAACCCCGTCACCATCTGCTTCACATCTGGGTGAGCAGATTGGTGACTGGTTCCCTACATTTGCTGCTTCTGCTCAAACAGACTGACAGATGTGTGGACTTAGGGATTCTTTCCATGACTCGCCTTTCCTGCTCCTATTGATTTTCAGGGTTGCAGACATTGCACCGAGTGCCAGCTCCGCCTTCTCCTCCTGTAATGTCATTTAAATAGTAGTGGTGCCCTTACTGCTACTTCCTGACGTGTTGGTTTGCAAGCGAAAGGATAGCATGTTTGATCCTGACTTTTCCTAATGTTTTGTGTTGGCCTTTTTCAACTTGTATTACTTAAAGTACTTGGCAGACAACAGGTACAGGGAAGAAGGCCAGAACTAAAAGCCATATATCTCTGAGATTTGCACTACATAGAGCAGCTATGTATAAAGAGGACAAAATGGGGAAAAAATTGTTTGTATTTTGGTGGCAATTACATGCAGATGAAAACAATGACCTGCTCATAAAAAGAAAGGTTACACAAGGAAGAAAAGTTCAGTTAAGATGCAACTCCTTTGTTCCAGAGAATAAATCTGATTCAGCAAATTCTGCTACTAACCAGTATCTAACAAAAATGGGTGTATTGCAATAATTCTGTGTGCCTGCAAGGTATGAAACACAAGGCATTTTAGTTGTGGTGGGTTTGGGTTTTGGTTTTTGTTTGTTTTTTTGTTTTGTTTTTTTAAAGAATGATCATTACTATTCTTGCTGCTAGCTTATCTTCCTGTTTTCATTAACTTGAGTAAATCCATTGGGTAAACAACAATGCTAGTTAACAGTGAAAGAAAATTATTCTTGGAACAGAAATGTACTGGCAACTTTATTTGCATGGAATAGTCGAGCAAGATTAAAAAATAATATTAGTATCTTTTTTCTTAAGAAAGGGGGAAAATGTCTTATTTTGGAGTTCTCTAATGCTCCTGAAAACTCAGTCTTGTCACAACATTTTTTTGGGGCCTCCTGCACAAACATGAGTTTTATACTTGGGAGATTGGAAAATTCTACATCTACTGTAGCATTATGATACCAACTCAGTTCTAAATAACAGAAGGAAAAACTTAACCTACACAATATCTATAAAAATATATCAGAAATCTAAGTTGGAAAACTAGCTTTTGTTGCAAGGTATTTAGATTTTTAAGCCCAGTTATTTGCTACAATAATTCATTGAAGGCTATTGTAATCCATTGTGCTGGCCTACACTGATGGACTTTATTGCCAAATGTTGCCTTGTAGCCCTTAATGGTTCCTTCCTGGCCATTAAAATCCAGTCTCCATGATTATCTGAACTCCAGGGAACAAGATAATGCTGTGGTACTATAAATACTTTGCTGAGTAAAGTATCTGCTTGTAACTGGCTTGTATTCAAAATAGTCAAAGATACTAAAAACATATTTGTAGCTAATGGCTTGTTCAGTTAAAAAAAAACTGATTTTTTTTTCTATTGTCAAAAGTAACATCAGAAAACATTTTCTCCTAGCATTTATTTTATGGCATGTTCATATGCTAGTGGCCTACAGAAGGAGATATCTATGCTGAAGACCTTGCCAATTCAAGTTGTTCCTCATTCAACAGCTAAAAATTACTTGTACTATGGAAGAGTCAGTAGGATAAATAGCAGGAGGTGAGAAGCTGCCACTCTAAGACACCACAGGACCTTAGTTTGTATGTTCCCTATGTGTAAGTACTAGCCATGAGGGTGCATATAACTGCTGAAACCAGACTAGTAATCAAAGGCTAAGGAAAAGGAGCATGTTTTAAGAAAACATTTGAGGGTTTTAACTTGGGCAAACTGAGCATCAAAAATAGATGCCTACCTAGTATGTGGCTTAGGCTGCTGCCAGGAATAAAAAGAGCAAACTAAGCTTCAGAGAAAATCGGGTTATAGTGAAGGAGGGGGGGAGGCAATCTGGAAGTGCTGGACAGAATTGCTTTTGGTCCCACTTGAGGGAGTTTGGCTGCCATCTGTTATGTGCACCAGACTTCAGCCTGGTTATATTCCCACGGATTAGCAAAAGCAAATCAGCTGACAAAAGCTTGGGCAGCCTTTTCCTTTATGTCAGACTGGTGGCTCTGAACTTCCTTTCATGTCTGTAGCATCCTCAGGATTCCGGCCCTCATCTACCATTCCCTCTGGTCAAGTGTTGTGTCTTGGTCCCAAACACATGTGAAATAGGTGCTTTGCTGCAGGCGCTCTACACTGATGCCTTCTGAGCTCTGCTGCCTGCCCATGGGCTTCTGGGTACATTAGGTCCCATAATGAAGAGAACTAATTCCATAACTATATGGTCCGCTTTGCAGCTCACATGGCCTGTGCTCTCCTTAAGGCTTTGTCCATTATAATATTTTATTTGCTGGCTCTGTCTATTAAAAACTAAGCACTTCCTTTTTTAAAATTCAGTGCTAATTCTGCAGACTTGGTCCCAGTCTGTGTCAGCAAACAGTGTTGTTCTTCATCCTTGGCCTATGGAAGTGCCTAAAATGCTGAAGTCAAGGATACAAAAGGAAAGGGGAGAAAGTCTGTCAGCATTTCTGAGCAGGGAAATGGTATTGACATAACATTGCACAAACCATTACTCTTATCTGTATAGTTTTTCTTATAAGTCAAGGAAAAAATGTCTCTCTTATCTAGCAAATATCAGAAAAAATGTCCTTATTTTGAGTGTGTTCTTACAGAAGAGGGACTTTGTGCAGCTATAGTATTGCCTTTTTAACATATCCTGATGAAGTGAAGGGGAAAGAAGGACAAATCTTCTGTAGTGTGACTGTCTTTTGTTAAACACTTGAAAGAAAAATGCCTGTGTAGTTAGCAGTATGGAATGCAACCTCACAGCAGTGCTGTAAATTGTATATTGATTTTAGTTTCAGAGTAGTTATTAATCTCATTCAGAGTGAGCAATTTTGATCTACTTGCAGACCTGGCCTAGAATTTGGTAGGTTTTGCTCTCTTCCTAATTCTGCTTCTGGATTGTGGCATAACTTTGGAAAGAATGGCATTTCTGTGTCTCTTTAAAAACAAAAATACCAGGCAATTTTCATCCAAATCCTGCAATTTCAAAGCCTTTGTCCTTCACGGTTTGCTGTGAATACGGCATGAGTCAAACCCTTCTTCTGTTCAGCCCACCACAGTAATGTGTCCTCTCTGGTGGCGGGATCTGCTTTGCCTGGTGTCTGAGCAGACTTTCCCCAAAACAGTTTGAACTGTTTTGACACAAGAGATGCTGCACAGCTCATGCCAGTGATATTTTCCAGGTCTTTCATTCCTTCCATGATAATTAGAGATAAAAGGAGCTTGATAGGTTCATGAGCTACTTTTTGTTTGGTTGGTTTTCTTAATGATGAGCTTATATTCCTATTTTTGTACTAAAGACAGTTTTCCTGTGTTTCATTTTTTATCTGTTACATAAAGCAGAAGTTCAGCATCTCTTACAATTATTTTCCAATGGATATTGTTTCTGCTTTCTTTAGCTGGGGAAGGGTTTGCTTTTTGCTTCCTTCCCAAGTTTCCAACTATAATTAGAAGTTAGTGCTTCAGTACTTTTTCATATAGTACTACAGGAGGCTTAGGAAACTAACTGTTACTTAGTGGCCCTAACTGAATAGCTGAATAGGTGGTTGAGTAGCTAGTTATTTGTACCTTTTCTTTGCATGTCAGTATGTTGAAATAGGTGCTTATGAAATATTGCAGAAGAATATTGCTGGCAAAGGATTCTTGCCAGTGTGAGTTATTTTCTTACATGGGTAGTAACAGAGAGAATCCAGGGAAAGAAATTTTCTCTATTAGAGCACACACAAAGAAGGGAAAATCTATTTCCCTGGACACAACAGGTTGTACTGAGGTGTTCTGCATGCATGCATAGGCCCAAAACACAATAAGAAAGCAAATGTCAGATTAAAAATGCTAGAAGTAAAGAAGTTGGGAGCCAGCTCCCCGGCAGCTGGTAAAATGCTGGCCGCAGTTGTGAATCCTGCCACCACAGCCTTTACTTTGTCAGCTCTTGCCTCCACTGCTGGCAAGTATTTCAGTAAAGTCACTTGAGATTCGTGCTGGCATGCCGCTATGCTCCGGCACATCTCATCTCTGGGGTTTACGGGATCTCCCACCTCCTGCTAGTCAGGACCCCCCTCAACTGTGACCCTTGGCCACTGAGTGAAGCCGTGGGGAGGGGGATGTCACGGCTGGATGCTGGGGCTCTGTCCTCCTCCTGCGTAAGACCAGGGTCCCTGGGCACCGCCGCAGGAGTGTGGTACCAAAGGGAGAGAGTGCCTGCTGCTGCTTGTATCTTACGCAAAATACTTGGAGGGGGATGGTGGAAAGTTGGGGTCGTTTTACTGTGAAAAGCTAAGGTGCGGTTTTGAAAGCTGTGATCTGAAATGTTCTGCTTTCCTTATCTTAAAAAGAAATTTGAAAAACAAAACTGAACACTGAAGATCTGTACTGTGGAAGACAGGTCTTTTAGTCAGGGTTGGTTGGTATCTGGGGTTTTATTTCTGTTAACACAAAATGTGAAGGGCATAATATTGACTAGACTATTATAATTATCATTTGAAATCATTTCAATTTTACACTGAACCTGACAATTTTAAAATTCTAATTTAGCAACTCAGTTTGAGACTGTCAGGTTTTCACAGTTATAATTACGTAGATCTAAATGCATCCTTGAAATCTGTGGCTATGATTGACAGGGAAATCGGATATATATTCTAGTCAAAGTAGGGAAGAGAAGCTCAAGCTGGGGGAGAGCTGTAAGGTTTACCTCTTGACAAGCCTCCTCCTTTGTTTTCTGGGGTTTCACACCACATAATCTGTGATTCAGTCTCCCATCCACAGAACAGATACAAGGAAGATTTATTATTTTTTTCTTTTGTCTCCTGTAAAGCAGAAGCCTTCTCCTGTCTGCATATACAGTATTAGGGATTTTCACTTCAGCTGTATTATCAAAGGGCCATTGTAATATAAAATCATAAAACATACTTTTTAGATGAAAGATTTTTTCACATCTGAAGTGACGGCCATGTGTGTACACAAGGGGGAATCATTTGTGAGCATTTTGAGGGGGTGGGAATGTGATTAAGAGCTTTGTTTGTGGGTAACAAGAGTCAGAAACGTAAGAATGAGAAGCCTGGCTCAGATGTGATTTATAAGTATTCAAATCAGGCTTAAACTAACCTGCAGACAATAGATGAGAAGTGCAAGTAGAAACTGCACTATGGAGAGTAGGCAGCAAGGCAAGGAACAGGGTTGGAAAACTGAATGAAATGAGTTATGACTGCACAGCCCTGTGGGGAGTTTGGCAAGCCAGGAAACAAAATCGGTCCTTGCAGTTTCCGTTCTTTTTTCCCATTTAGCTTTGACAGAGGAAAGTGTAACATATTAATATAGAACTGTCTCAGGTTTTATTGACTTTTTTTTCATATCACTTCTTTAGTTTTAATTGGAAAGTAAAATACCTTCGGCATGTCCACTGGGCTTAGTCAAAAACCTGGGCTGTTACCTGGCTTTGGCAGCTGAGAGGGGCCGTGGAGAACATAAAACTTGCACCAACTTCAGTGAGGAATGACGGGAAAGAAAATCAGATGGGCAGGTCTGATAGATGAGCACCAGAAGACAACAGGGTCTCTAAACAAGCTGCACTCTGTGTGGTCCTCCCCGAGGCTCCACGTTTCAGAATTAGTTTATTAAAGAGCAAGGTCACCGTGATTAATTGTACAACCCATATAACTTCTTTGCTGTGCTGGATAATTACTGTTTTATGCTTCTGTTTGTAGTGGATGCAAAGGCAAGTGTTGCACGGGATAATGTGGCCGTTTCTTCCCCAAAGACAATGGAGCAGAGCCCCGTTCCCGACGCGGGCGGGCAGAGTCTTGGGAGTGCTGCCAGGAGAGCTCTGCCATCTGCTAAATCCCGCTCTGTCTTCGCGTTTTCATGGTCTGTACCAGGGCGTACTGAAGATCCAGCTACAGATTCATCAGTTGGATCGGCGAAACTCGATGTCAGCTCAGAGACGCCTGGAGTGAACAAAGCACCAAGTGAGAGCGCGGAGGTTCCCGCGGCAGCTGCGTGGGAGGACGGCACACATAAAAACCTGACCCGGGCCCCGGCAGCAGCATCGCTTTGTGACATCGATCTCGCGGCCTCAGTGACACCTGAGGGAGAAGATGAGGCTGCCTCAAAGCCAAAACAAGTAACCTTCTTTGACAGGATCTTCAAACTGGAGAAGGGAAAGGAAAGGAGTAAAACGCAAATTGATACCCAGGAGGAAAGGCAGACTTCAGACCTTCCTGACGGGTGCATCACAGCGAAAGAGGCTGCTGGATTACAGAGCACATCAAACAGTGTCCCGCAGGGGAAGGCAAGTGCTTGAGTAGGAATATCCATTTCACTCGTAATGAAACCTCTTAGGAATATTAATAACGCAGGACAACTTGATGTTATGATGGCTGTGTGAATGAATCAGTGTTGCTCTTAAAATTATTGCAGGTAACCCCCCGCAGGGGTGGCGGAATGGAGGTATGGAAGAAGAACCTATGGTGGAGTGGTAGTCGCTCTGATGTCTGCCTCATGACTAAATGCTGGCATCTGGCCTTGAGTTTAAGTTCATTTGTATTTCTCCAAAAGGTTTGGGCAAGATAGTTGTATTCATGCTCCAATTGCCAGGATGATGAACAGCAGCCGGCTACATATGAAAGGAAAAATACCTGAAAGAAAAATTGTTTGTTATGCTTTAGGAGTTTGAAGTTTGACACTGGATGGTTTTAAAGAAGTACTTTAGCATGTTTTGTGCCATTCTTAAAATAGTCACTACTTGAGCAGTAGCTGCTTGTTGCATACCCTACATACCAGTATAAGGAATATGCAGCAGCAATTTTTGCACTCTTAGCTATTGTGAATTTTCAGCCAAGGAAACATGGCCCCTTAGAATTGATTTTTACAGGATGAGAATGCAATATAAGAAATTAGGTAACTTATCTGAGAGCACACTAGTCAAAGAAAGGAGCTGAAAACAAACATGACTTTAGATTGTACATTTCCTGCAAAGCTTGATATCAGCAAATATATTATAGGATTAATTTCCAGGTAATTAGCTACTGAAAAGCCCATGCCCTGTATGGGGATAAGTGGCATAATTCTCATTAGTTCTGCTGGAGAGGTGCCAGTATACAGTAATTGATGATCTAGCTCAAATCCTGTCCAATATCAGGAACAGGAGGGAGAACCTAGTTGCATGCTCCCTCATCAGAATCTGTGTGTAAATGCCATTTTAAGAGTAACTGCCTTTCTTGGCCTCATCCAGGCTTACAAATAAGACTGCTGTTTGATTGCTAATGCTTTGAATAGTGTTTGTTAGACATAGTTCACAACGCTCACTGCTTGCGCTGACAATATTGCAGATTGTCCCCAAAAGTCTCTTCGATTTCTATTCTTCTACCTTGTCTTCTCTATCTTATGCCTCCTCGAATCTGAAGATCACATTTGTTGTATAAACTTATAAATGGTAATATTTTTCTGAAGATTCATTTGTAAGACTAAACAGCTGCATTTTTGACTGTTGCCCTTCAAAAGTGGCACCCATTGCTAGTACTTCAGACAGCTATATATGTGCATTTAAAGAACCTGTAGTCTCAGCCTAGCAGAATATAAAGTCATTTGCTACATAAACAGAACAGGGTGAATAATTCAGAATGAATAATCCACTCGGTGCATACTGGCACTTCTGTTTGTAGCTTATAAGACTGAATCTTTTCAACACTCTAAATTCCTGCAGATATTCTTGACTAATAGACATGCAAAGAGAAAGTTTTGCCTATGGTTTGCAAGAATTGTTACTTTTACAATCAAATGCAAAATTCATAGTTTCCTATTTTGCTGTGATTGTGACCTTTCACACTCTGTAGATTGCCATTTGTGCGCTTGTAGTAGTACAGTGTGAAACTCTCTAATAAAATAACAATCTGAAGTAGCTTTAACCAGAAGTCAGAGTTAAACATTTGCTGGTAGCAAATAGTCATGTTGGGAAAGCTCAAGTAAGCAAGTGTTTGTAATGAGCAACCATCAGGGGACAGGACAAGATGATCTAAATCTTATTCTGCCAGTTCAAATATGTACTAGAAGCACTGCTCATTCAGATCAAGCTTTTTTTAGACCAATAATGCCTAGCTTGCTTACTAATTTTGAATTCTGTTCCCGTCTTCAGCTTATACCTATCCACATCCTGAACCTCATTAATGGCAATAACCTGGAACTCCCAGGCACCCGCCAGCTGTAGATTGTTTGGTATGTGTGTAAGTGGCTGCAGGACCCCAGCCCACACAACAGCTTTGTGGTGCCTGGGGGCCTGCTTGAGGACAGGTCTCCTGTTCAAAAAAAGTGCCTGTACGTGTGTGCTTAAAGCTGCACCACTGCAAATCTTTGAGGACTTGGAAAACAGGGTTTCAAGTTGCTCAGTGTAAATGACTGGCAGAACTGTATCACAGGGGAGAGTGAAATTTTAATCTTATCTTTGAATTTCTGGACTACAATTTTGTCTTTCACTCTTCAAATATGAAAATGAGTGTATGTTCAGGGTGGAGAGGAGTTAAGGACCTTTTCTGGGAAAAATATATCAACTAAATGCTTCTGGTATGTTGCCAAACTTACTTTAACTCCATTTGTAAAACAAAGGCTGCGGCTCTGCTTTGCAGCACAGTTGCCTTCTGTTCCCTCTGAAGTTGCTAGTTCTCATGTGGGATGCAAGAATGACCAAACCTAATTTAATTGCTGTTACTGTAGTAACTACAAACTGTTACCAAATAATCATACTAAAAATCCAGATATTGGTGCCAACAGTTTCTCTTTTTTTGGATTATGACTTGTAGTATCTGTAAAAGCTAAAAGCAAAGCAAAGTTTCCCTGAATTGAGTGCCAACACAAAACAAACAGCATTGCTGGTAAGTAAGAGAGAGGCTCCACAGTTGTAGCTTAAGAGCTGCACAAACATTCTGTGTTTGGTGAACCACTCTTTATTTTTGTGGTCTACAAAACTACATTCAGAACACAGCATAATTAAAACAAGGACAGAATTCATGAATTCATGAAGCATTTACTATGTAAGCCAAAGAAAAGATAAATTATATGCCTGAAATGTTTCACTGAGCCATGATTCATACAAACAAAAGTGCTGGCAGGAATACATTCTTTTGATATGTTTTTCTAATGACTGAGCTGAAACTACAGTGTAAGTATTTAAGGTGTTTATCACCTCTAAATTTGGCTCCTCAAAGAAATGAATTGAACATTTACATAGTATCTGTTAACTTCCAGTGCTGACTTTCTTCTGTTATTTCTAGAGTTTTCTTTCATTATTTGCCTCTGGGGCTTTGCGCAGCGTATTATGCAGTGAGCTGCTGCAGAGTTTTTTGTGGTTATTTGGCTGTGGCTCTGAAAATGTGATATTGTAGGACTCCACGTTATCTCTCCCTGACTTATATGCTGGTGGCCTGAGTCTGTGCTCCTTCCTCCAGCAGTATTCCTGCGAAAGCACAAGATGGATCACAGCACCTCTCAAAGTCCAGATTTGAGTTCTATCTTGGAAGCTAATGGCAGCCTTGCCTTGGGAATCCTGGCGTAGGGCTCCTCGTGCAGTAGTGGGTCATTACAGGGCCTGTTTGTGCTCTGCAAGTTGGAGTTCGGGGATTTTTGGATGGTGCTGTGCCTCAAGCTCTGCACAGTCTGCAACAGCTTTCACTTCTGCAAAGGAAATGTGGCTTTAGCAGAGAGATAATGTGGAACAGCCAGCGCTGCGAGTGGTGGTGGTGGTACCTGTCACCTTTGCAGTGTCCCAGCTGGTATCTGCTGCTGGTAGCAGCTTTTTGCTACAGCGCTTGACAAAAAGATCCCTTCCTCCTAAACAGAGTGCAGCCCAACACCAGAGCTTGGGCTTGTGTGTGTAAAAACCAGTTTGCTTATTTCTGTTCGAAAGCATCAGGTAGTAAAGAGTATGATAGCATCAGGTACTTCAGTTATTATGAAGCTAGCTTTGTTTAGCAACATACCTTCCACCTCCTGCTTCTTTAGTCTCTTGCCTCATGCCTTTGATGCCCATTTAATATCTGAAATAGAGCCAGCATTTTTTTTTATGACCAGAGCTCTAGATGGCATCCCTGGAAGCAGGGCTGCCGAAGCTGGCGTGGCCACGCATGTTCTGCATGGGACACATTGTTCTTGGAGCCACTCTGGCCTGTAATTGGCAGCTGGACAAAGTGGTGTGTTAGACCCTTGTAAGAAACTTCTAAATAGCCTGTTGAAGCACTCTGAACTACTGTGCTGTGTTTCTTCCTGGGTAAACTTGGAAAACGGTGGGTGAAGAACTAGAAGTCTGTTCTTGCAAGTAAAACTTGGCGTATTTTAATTCCTTAAATGCTGCGTGGAGACTGGCTACTCCATGCTCATCTTTCTGATGCCATATTAGCCTTCAGAAGTTTTAAAACATTTATGCATCTTTAGTCTACTCCTTCCTTTAGTGACCTACTAAAATGTATGTCCTATACAAATATTGTGATTTTTTTTTTTAATTGCCTGGTACAGGGAAAGGTTCTCAAAAGTACAATTTTATTTTAACTTTTCCTAGTAAAAATGGCATTGAACAAGTATTTCTTCCTAACCTGCCAATTAGACACTGTTGGTATTGCTTAGATCTCCACGCAGTCTTGGAGAGCAGTGATTCAAAGATGCTGTTTACTGGAGACACCTGGACAGGCTCATCAGTTTTATTTCTTGTCCTGACTTTTCCTCTGGAGTAATCTGGGCATCTAGTATCCTAACAACTGCTTCTCTTGTCACTCTTTCCTAAGTGCCCAGATGTGTACTGCTGTCTAAAGAGTTGGGGATGATAACTTCTGCTGAAGAATTATGGCACTGCCATGACTGTCTGTTCAATAATGTCTCAAATCCCCTACCAAAGCTGAGGCCACCATCAGGCTAGGCACAATTTACTTTAATAGTAATTGACAGATCCAGCCCTCTACTTACAATGTAGACAGACAAAAGGGAAGAAGATTATTGGTGACAGACTCAGACACTACTAGCCAGATATAGTACTCTTAAATATTACAAAAGGAAGTGCTGCATGGGACATGAGAACTTACCTCAAGCTGCTCCCTCCTGCACAACATTTGTGTTGGCTTTACCTGTGCAGGCTCAAGGCAATAGGGGCCAGAATGGCAGGCAAATGCCATGTAAAAGGGTGCCAAGCTCTTCAAAACTGGCCCAAGAACCGCTTTTTTTAAAAGCAGACCCTTGTTTAGGTGTCTAAACAGAAACTGAGTAACTTGTAATATTACATACTTGTGAGTGCTGGAGCACTGGAAAACTATTTTTGGGCTCTGGGAACTGTAATTCCAGTAAGAGAGGAGGCAGCTCCATCTGGCTCAGAACTACTTTGTACCATACAAAGATTGCTTCCGATATTTTGTGTTCTGCAATTCCAGAAATAATTTTTATCTGGCAAACACAAACATGGTACAGATTAAAAGAAGGAAAAAAGCAACAACCCAATCAGACACTGAGACATCGAAGGCCAAAATCTCAGCATTTGTTCCTATTCACAAGTTCAGCCTTGAAAAGAGAAAAGCGGTGTTGTTTGGGATGCTGTGTGCAACTTTACTTGTGTTTATACTTGGTAGCTGAGAACAATGTTCTTCCAACCAACAGCAAATGCTGAATATATTAGAAAAGAGGGGAGAGAGATGTATAAATGCTCGATTGTTCTGAATACGTAGGCTGGAGAAGTATGGTTGGAATTAGGGTTGTGACTCTTGGAGCAACATAATGCAAGTCACAAATGTTACTTTTGCATTCCACTGGAAATTAAGCAAGCTAGGACTGAGGAAACTCTGTCCCCAACCCCCCTCCCCGTTTTCTTTTAGGAGATAGATGACTGCAACCAGAAAGACCTACGGCAGGACTCGGCAGGTGACGGTGGTCTCACTGCTGACCAACCTGAAAAGGCAGAGGTAAAACTAGACACCCCCCAACCAGCTGCTGCAGTAGATAACTCCGTCATGAGTTTCCTTAAAACACTGGTAAGTTTTTGCCTTTCCTTTTCATCTCTAGACTATGTTTTAAGTTGCTTATAGAAATCCCATGTGGACATGTTGAGTTAAACATAGCGTGTTTGCTGTCAAGGGCACTGAGAGGTAATGAAGCCAAACAGATGCCTTGGAGAATAACTTAAGAGTGATAGATGTGTAGGTACAGTGCAGTTATGACCAAGTAAGTGATGATGACCTACTCTGGAAACTTCCTCTTCTGCATAGGTACTTGTAGACCTGGAGGTATTAAGCTGTCTTAAGGATTTTCTGTATGATGAAACTTTATGTTGTAATAGCTCTAGAAGCTCACTTTTGTGGATTAATTGGATGTGCAAGCCTAAATAATGTATCTTTGGTCCAGATATTTTTCATTTTAGCCACTGACTTTAAAACATTCTCAAGAAACATTTATAATATAAAATTTTCCCACATGGGTGGGAAACCAAAATTTGTACTTCTTTCACCTTTGTGCTAGAAAAAACTGCTAGTTTCAATCATATGATCTTTCAGATCTTTTGAAAGACTGAGTTGAGTGTGACTGCTTGTTTTTCTCAAATACATTTAAGGTCTCCCCAAGCAAAGCTGAAGCCAAAAGTGATTCTGAAGACAAGGTAGGCAGATTCTTCATTCTGTCACTGGTCACTAGATGTTTTTGACACAGTTATTTCCTCTTCATTGTGTTGCCTTTTCCCCAGTTGATGTTATCATTTGAAGTAATATAAAATATTTTTCCCCTGAATAAATTTGAAAGGAAGATGAGCATAAATAGTTCAATTCTTCATATCATATGTTACAATCAAGCTCTGAACTGTAACATTTTCTGCAAGGTTGATGATGACCTGGTAGCGCTTTTGTTGTTACTCAGACTGAGCTGAAACCTCAGGAACATGATGGAGCTGGTCTGAGCAGGACTGGGACTTGCAGGGAGAACTGCCCTCCCCTGACCACTCAGGATTCTTCCCTTTACATGCAGAGATGAGGAACAGGGTTTGGGTTTTGTTGTTGTTTGTTTGGTTTGGTTTTTTTAAGCGTGCAGAATTTAACACTCAAGATGTTCTAACACAATGCATCAGGCTGGCTGCAAGTGTGTGATGTTCCTGCTGGGAACTGAAATCTCTATTGGCGGGACAGGTACAGAACCAGTCTGAGAAACGCTCCTCCATGTAACAGGCAGATGTGGCCTCTTGCTTTCCTCTTTACAAACCACTTGTTCTTGGATTTCACTGGCAAGAGGAAACTTGTTTTTAGAGTCCATGAGGAGTGATGGTCCTTTATCTGTGAATTCAGAAGAGCTTCATTATTATAGCTCTCGTTTGTTATTAGAGTTATTGAAAATATCACATTGATCCAATGTATTTAACAAACTTGTAAAAAAATTGTGGAAAAACTGAACTGTAAAAATTAAGTTGAGAACAATCTTCTGAAATGGAAAAATATAGGTGTTCAAAGACTACTTCTTTCCCCTTTTTTCCTCTTCTGTTAGTACCAAAACTTGCAATAGTTTCAACAGAAGCAGAAATAAGACAATTTGTATTAAGCTGCCTTCTATCTTCTATCGTTTCAGTGGCTTACAGGCGTGTTACTGACTGCACAACTGGGAACTTCCATATTAAATAGTCTTACACATTATGACTATAATAACTTAAGTTTTTCTTGCAATGCCTGTGATAAAACTTAACACATAAAGAATAAAACCCTAAAAAAGAAATGGTCTTTCCATGCAACTATTAGGTAGCCAAAATTAGTATAGGCATCAACACTTTTGTTTTCTGTCCTATCTTTTACCCTTTTTGTCGCATTCAATTTCTTATATAGCCTGGTACTAAAAAGTCAGTCTTTCCAGAAAGCTTGGTGAGTACATGGGGGATACATATCACTCCCCAGTTATAGCTCAATAATTCTGGAAATTGTTGGCCAGGGCTAAGGTCTTCCAAGATATCCAGAAAAGGTAGTTATCAAATTGCACTGTTTCAGTAAGACTTGTAGCTCTTTCAACAACTTCTGAAAAATCTAGTTGTTCAGTCCCGTTTGCATACTTGACTTTATCAAGTGCACCCATGTGCTTCTATAACAGGTGTGGGCATACTGTAATTTGGAAACAAATATGCTGTTTAGGTTTGGTTTGCTGTCACACCTGTGAGGGTAAACAAATCCAGATGAGTAGCAGGATATGCAAACTCCATTATATAGAGGTTAAATAGGAGTTGTTCTTTGTAAAAAACCAAAAAAAAAAAAAAACCAAAAAAAAAAAAACCAAAAAAAAAACCTCCTTATGTTCACTATCTTCCTGATACAAAGAATGACATTTTCACTATATTCAAGCAAAAATGTTAAAAAGGTTAATTTATTAACTGTCACATACACATCAGCTGAAAAATCTGCAGCTTTTCTATCATGAAATAACGGTCACTTTTCCCCTGAGAAATAACTTCTAAGTGGTAAAGCTGTGTTCTTAGGTGAGGCTTTCCCCTTTCGTGCAGACTGAGCCTCTCCCGAGTGCTGTGGGGCCTCCACGTGCTTCGGCTGGTGCTGGGACCTCTGTGCCTTTGAGCATTGGTCATGCTTTCATTTTGGCTGCTCACGCACCCCCTTTGCAGGGAGGAGCTGTGTTTTTATCACACAAGGGCTGGTACGTTCCCGGTGTCTCTTAGCAGTGCTTTCCCATAGCTAAGAGGACAGACAAGCTTTCTCATAAATCTAAGCCAGCCACAGCCCGCCTCAGCTCTGCAAAGTGTGGCCGCACGCTCCCTCCTGCTGAAATGCAGAGGTGTGAGGCATCAGCAAAACTGAACTCGGTGGTTTTTGTAGCAACCTGCTGTCATCAGTGATGCCTCTGGCTTTAATCAGCTGGCTAAGGACAGGTATTCTTTCAGCAGCTTGGGCACACCCTTAATGATTGTCATTTCATCTGTGTAAACACAGGAGTTCAATGTGAGTTGAGTCATATTTCCTTGGATTAACTGATCCTTTGCAAGTTTATACGAACTGACATGGCATTCAGATCTGATCTGCCCCAGACCACCTATTTGACCCCTCTATAGCAGCAGATCCTGACTTGCTTCTGCATCACTGTATGCTTGGGAATACTGAGAATAGTACAGGGTACTGCGGGGAAAAATGGTCGATTTTGATGCAAGTGGCCACAGCCTCTCCATAGTACTAAGCACTTCACAGGAAGCGTGTAACTGCACCGAGTGAAACAATCTTGAGACCAAGATCTCAGCTCCACGTGCCCTATGTGTTACATTCTGCACTCTGGACATTTCCTCCCACCCTGTTAGTTGTGGTCAACCACAGTGCTTCATACTTCACACTGTAAATACTGTAGGTTGATTGTTTCTTTGGAGTTTGGGTCTCTTCATACTTCCATAGTTCCTGGAAATTTTCGTCAACTCATTTTAAAGCTTTTTACTGGTTGAAAGCTTTTATTTTTGCCTTGTTCAAGTATAAAAGAAAACAGAATGGAGCTTGCAAAGGGACAAGCTAATTACCTGGAGGGTGAACACTTGACTCACTTGTCACTGAAATAACTTTTTTAATTTGTATTTCTTCACTGGCCTGTTTCTTAATTAAAATCAAGAAATAAATTGCCAAAGGGAGATCAGAACAAAAAATACTACATCCTCCTTTGTACTAGGTAATCAAAGGCATCTTACTGCTTTAAAACCTGACACTGAGACACTGAAGAGTGAAGAACGCTACCCCATATCATTTGTGATTAGTCATATGTTGTGGGCATATGTACAATGCAGTTACTGCAGAACAGATTCTTGTGTTAACTTGTTTGTAAGTTGAAGCTCAGTTAAGCAGCCTTGGATACTTTTGGGTTTGTGTCTCCCTTTTATTACTGAAAAGATGAAAATGGTGGGGAAGGAGGAAAAAAAAAACCCAACCTATTGGTCATAACATGAGAACTTAAGCTTTTTTCCTGTACTGATAAATCCAGAGGGTTGTGTTGAAGACTGGGGGGGCAAGGGGAGGACAACAGTGACTTGAAGAGTGAAGTTTTGCGAAGGTACTTGAGTTATGATTAAAACAATATTTTTGCAATGCTGCGAAAAGTTAAATGGAACATTTTGGCAAATGATACTTAATTTTTTCCAAGACTTGTAGAAAAGTCATGTATCTGAACAGGCCCACCTCTACCAAGTACAGGGTAATTTAATCTGCATTGAGCTGCAGGTAGTCTGCTACCACTTTTGAAAAATGGCCTGATAATGCTTTTTTTCCAATATAGACATATATCAATATTTCTTTATTTTATATCCCTTTGTAGTGGATTTTTCAATGTGCCACCTAGTTTTTTAGAGAACCAGTCCCTAACACCAGTGGGCAATTATTTCCAAAACTGCATCCTGCAGATATTTAAAATGGAATGACAAGGAAGCAGCGCTCATTCAACACACTTAGTATCAGTCTATCATTACTATTTTTCTGATACTTCCATTTCTAACTAGTTTCATGCACATTAGTGCAAACTTGAAATATTTTATGTAGCATATATCATTAATATTCATACTGCCCTTTTCCTAAATAATGCATTATGCAAAACATTTTAAAGTCCCTACAATGCTGCAATAAAAAGAATGAAGGTATTTTCAAAGATTTATAGATCTGCCTATTAAAATTATAAATCCCAAATTCAGTTTGTTACTTGAATTTAAAATACAGAAGTGTCAGTCTTTGTGGGATTTGGGTCTCAGTGTAACAAAGATTTTAGGGGGCAAATTGTGGTTTAATTTTGAGTCAACTTGATAGCCCTAGCTTTCATATTTATTTCACTACTCATGTGAAAGACTGAGGAGAACTGAGTGATTGCTCAGAATAAAACATAGTTTGCTTTCCAGGGCAAAAAGAAAATGTTTGGGTTTTTTAATACTACGTGTACAAGTGTTTTAATGTCTTTCATGAACCAAATAAGAACTTTGCAGTAAGTACTGAACTTCAAATGCTGTTGTACAAAAGGGACCGAAAGCGGAAAAAGGCCATGGTGGGCAACCTGCTCCGAAGACAGCAGCAGAATCCCAAACTAAAGGAGCCAAGAAAAAGAAGGCAGAGAGTCCCAAGCTAGGACACAGTACATTTAGTAAACTCTTTAGGCATAAGGTCTGTATGAAACTCTAGCAAGAGCAGAATCCTGAGCAGTAACAGATGGCTCCTGTCAGAGTGAAGTAATTTAATTGGTAACTGAAATCAGCATCTGGCCAGCTGTGCAGTGCTCTGGTGTGAGCCTTTCTGTGCCATGCATTATGAAAACAATCTTCATGTGCAATGTTTCTCTCATTATACCATCTGTGAATTCAGGATTCTGAAAATGTGTCTAACCTTCCCTGCTATGTGCTTCCCAGTTACTAACACTGACTAAACCTCCCTGGCCACTTAAAATAAAAGGTATGGACAAGCAATGAATTATGCAGATAGGAACAGTGCCTGCAATTGTAGGACATGTTCAAGAGCTCAGGCCAGCTACAGTTCAGGCTTTATGATCCCCATTGTCTTAATATGCACCGTCAGGTAGTTAAAACTGGTGGTTTGGTGAAGTGGGTCATCTGATATGGCACAGAGAAGGTTGGAACATGGAATTTCCTTCAGAAATAATTACTTTTCACTGAAAACAAAAAAAAGAAGTAATTGTTGATTGCATTATAAGTGTACTTTGGAGGGAAAAAGTCTGGTGTTCAAGAATACTTTAAAGTTGTTCAAAAAGCATGCTTTTCGTGCAAATGGTGGTTTCAGAGGGCATTATCTTTTACCTTAAAAAAAAATCACTGAAAATTTTTCATCTCAAGGTCCATATTTGGGCATTACTGCATTCTCTGAAGATAATCTGCCATGATGTTCTGTGGCAGGGAAGCAGAGAATTTTAGCTTTTTAGCCCAAAGAACGCAGAAGCAGAGACCCTTCCACTGGGGGAGGAAAGTAATTAAATATTAATGTTCACTCAAAACACCCACATGGAATTTCTGGTGAGTAGGGGGCTTTATAATCAAGGGCACAAGGCAAAGGGAGTTCTTTAAGATATTTTCAAAACAAAAATGTTCTTTCCACTATCTCATTTTTGAGATAAAAATGTCATCTGCATATTACTGAAGGCATAATAATCTTCCCAATAGCTTTGAGTTTAGAGTTTTTGCCAACAGTTTAAAGTTAAGATCTCATCTAGTATATACTACCTTGATAGCTAACAGTTTTGATATTACTAAATTTAAATATGAATTACTTGTTCATAAGGAATTAGGGTTTCCCGGTAAGAAAAACATACCTAGCTAGCATTTTTTTAAGGTGCTAAGCCTCTTCTCTAACAATTCAAAATCTTGCAGTGAGTTGTTGGGAGAGATGATAGGTTTTCATTAGGCTATTTTATAGAATTTTGAAGACTTTTGGTCTGGAATGAAAGCAGTTATCTTGAAGAAATGCAACAGCACTAAATTTTTACAGCAATAAAATCTGTCTTATAAAATGTCATTATTTTTTAAATACTTTTTTCTTGCTTCTAAGTTTATTTTCACTGCTTTCTTTCCACATACCTCTGTTATTGCTTCTGTATTTTGTATCACTTATGACATATTAAGAATAAAGGAGGTGGGTTACAATGGTGCCAACAGTTTGTTTGTAAGGCTGATTGAAAGTGGAAATTCAAATCAGAGCACTGATGTAACAAGCAAGCCCTGAAGTCATCACTTCTAGTAAAAAAAAAAAAGTAGTTCTGTTTATCTCATTTCACTTGAAATGCCTTAGTGTGAAGTGTCAGCTAGATGAATAGGTAACGAATTCCTTTATTTTAAATTATCATTTTAATATGTATATTCATATTTAATTTTAAGCATTTCACTGTCTCCTGAAAGTTCTTTCTCTGCAAGTCTTCCAAAATTCACTTCTCTGTACCTTAGTTAAGAATAGATTGACTATTAGGTTAACAGAAACATTGGTGTCCTGTGTTTACATGAATACTAACTTTAAGGCAACTTGTGAATGTTGTTTTCAAATAGCAACATGCATGCTAATACAAATCCATAACATAAGCTGATGCAATGTGATTTGGCCATTTGACCTCAAAGACTGAGTCTGGATGGCATTTGACAGTTGGGTCCCTGTCTGTTCTTTTATTCCCACCCATGTGTATTTGCCTTGCATTGCATGCCAGTTTTGCAGTATAACTGTACTGATTTATGGAATTTTTACTTGGAAGAGAAGGGTTAATCACTTATTTTTCAACTTTAGTACTGAAGCCAGCTTGTGGCATTACACTACTACTTAGCACTTGCTCTGGATCTTGTTCATTAAAGCTAACCACAAAAAGAAGTTCTTGGCTCCTGCAACATACCTCTCACCTATTCTTTCAAGAAATCTGCAAAGCTTGTGGCAGGCTGCCTAAACCCAGGGGTGCTGGGCTCACATTTACTTGAGTTTGTGGCTTGCTGCTCCTCGTTTTGAACACCTCAGATACTCGTCTTCAGCGCAAGCTATGCTGGATGTTAGGGTCAATAGATGCTGGTATATATCACTGGGCAGGAAGGAGTTTAACAAACTGAATCCCTCCTGGCTTTGTGTATTTTGATGAAACCAGGAGACTCATCACTGTGAGTGAATTTTTTTTTTTTTCTTTCTTTCTTTTACCAAAGAGTAAATCCCACCTAATGCACAGAAGTGTGAGTGGATGGACTAAACCAACCTCCAGCACCTGCAGTTTCTCTTTGTGGAGCTGCAACTCCTGCTTCTAAGTTATAAAGCCACTGCTGTTCTGTGCCCTTCATTTCCAGGCAGTCATCTGCCTATGTTTTGTATCCCAGAAAGCAAAGCTTCCTGCTTTGAAGGCGACATTAGCGTGTCCCTGACTGGTATGTAACTGCCCCAGTGGAAATGACCCAGCTCTGGCTTGGAAGTGTGCACTGGAAGTTGCACATGCAGACCCAACTTGGAGAAATGTCTGCTAATATCTTAAAACCCTCTGTAACATCTTACCTGAAGAAACTGGGAGTGCATATGTAAATACACATATTTTTAAAGAACAAGTTGAGGACTGCAAGCACAGCAGCATGAGCACAAACCCATTCAACACAAGGCTGCAGTGCTGCTGCAGGTAGAAGGATGCGACCCTTCAGGCAGCCTCGCCTCTGCCAGAGATCAGTTTCCATGGTTGCAGGAGCCAGGACTTTCACAAACATTCACTAAAAATAAAATAATTTGTGACACAGACAATTCCTGAACTGTGTAACTGTGAGCACTGACGTTGCCGGAGACAGACTTGTCTTTGTGTTTTGTTTCCCTTCAGGCTGCAAAAGAGACCCAACAGACAACTAATACCAAAGTGAGTAGGATGATTCCAGTTATCTGTATGAATAATGCAGTCAAAGGGTAATTATTCTTGCTGTCATTTTCAGTCTCAAAGACAGTGTTTTAATTTCTTTATCAATCAGCTCCATTATGAAGGGCGGGTTGTCATAATTTGCTTCCTCTATGCAAGACTTCATTTGAAAGGACAGGCGTGCAACTCATAAGCTGCACCTTGCGTGTCCTGGGCAGCGGCGGTCCCCCGTGCGCTTACCTCTTGTACCAGGTGATGCCTGAACATGCGGCGAGTATCTCATCCTTCACAAGTTTCCAATAGCCTTATGTGTTCATGTTTCTTTCTAGAGCACTGAACAGCAGCCTGTTACCTCTGTAAAATCAGACAAAAATGTCCCTTCCGCTCAAGAGCCGCAGACAACTAAGCAGAATACAAAAGTCCCCGAGCCTGCAGCCCAACAGCCGGCGGCGGCCGGTGAAGTCCCCAAAGAGGTGATGAAGGAGAAAGCATCATCCACTCCTATGCCACTAAGCAAGCTCTTTTGGAAAAAGGTATGGCTGGTTTTTTGAGCTGGCCCACCCCACAGCTCTGTTTTCACACAACATCTAGAGTTATTGCTGAGCATCGAGTTACAGGAAAGCAGTTAAATCTGCAAAGTTGAGCATAACCCACATGCTAAATGCACAAGGGGCATGAATGATAGACCCACGTACAAAGGCACACGTGAGCTTTGGGCAGTCACATATGCACATGGCTAATAATGGCAGTTAGACTCCTGCAGAAGAATCTTACAAAACATAGCCTTTTAAACTTGTCTGTAGTGGCTTTTTTTTAAGTGATAATATGGAAGAAGGAATACTATTGTCTGTCAGTTCAACACATTTTGTTAAAGATCCCACAGAGAGTATAGCATTCTTTATGAAGTTATATCTTTAATAGAAATATAGCTATAAAAACCCATTTAACTTTTATGAGAACTGTTTGCTATAGTTTTACATGTCTGAAAACCTGGAATCTGGTGGGTCTACTCTTACTCAACAGAAAAAGTTTCATAGCAGAGTGGATCAGTCATTAAGTTTGGGGATTGAGGCCAATTGCTTGGGAAGTCACATTTTTCCTCCGTTAAATAATGATTTTAACTAAATTAGAACTAACTTTGAAAACGTGGTTCCTGTTTCCACAATCCTTATGGCTTATAAGCTGAAGGTTTATTCTTTTCTCATTCTGTTTAAGAGAAGAGCTCTATTAAACTTTACTGAATCACTGTATGTTGAATAACTGCTTTCCTGGGCTTCTGTTCAAGTTCAAATCCCAGAAATGAACTGCTTCCAAACACACAGATGCTGCCTGAGCAGCTAGCCCTGCAGCTTCTTTAGCTGTATTTTCCCTACTAGGCAGTGATACTGGAGATACAGTTTGGGTATCTTACCTATGCTAAAAAAAAAAAAAGGTGTTTAGATATTTACAGAGTAAACATGCTTGAAAACAATCTAAGCTTGAAACATTTGTTACTTGGGGCTTAATTTCCTGGGGAACTGGGCAGATCAGGTACTTGGAATGAGAGGGAAGTTGTGAAGAGAGGGGTGTTTTTTATATAGTTACTGCTGCTACAGAAACCTTCTCCAAGTAGTCTGGCTTATTTGAAAACAGAGATGGGAAACAGGATGTATGCTGAACATGAGGATGAAATAAGAAAAAAAGGCCTTCTGGCAGATGGTCGTATGCAGTTTCAGTATAAAACTGAAAGTAATAAATCTTAAGTTCAGTCATTTCATAATGAAGTAACAAGGTCTTTTGTGTTTGAAAAGGAAAAAACATGTAAGAAAGGAAAATTTTCTCACAGAAAAATAGTGAAAATCACTTCTGTGAAGGAGAAACTGGTGGTGATGGTTGGTTTAAAAAAAAATCTGATAAGGTTTTGGTAAGACTTCAAAACCTTGCTTTGAAAGATTAACCCAAACTAACATAGTTATAGATATTTTGCTGCTCTGCATAATGTAGGTTCTGCCCACAGTGAACACCACCTCCCCGTATCTCATATTACAGCTAGGCTAAACTAGGTCTAGGTACCTACCCTGTGTTTCTTTAACCTTACAACAATCTTCATGTGAAGTCCTGGCATCTCAAACATCTCGGGGGTATAAATCTTGTACCAAAATTGTCTTTCACTAGGGTTTGTTCATAATGCTGGGTTTAGCTTATTCTACATAATCATTAGCTGCTTACGTCAGTGAATGGAAGGTGTTGTAGAGAACCTCCTACAACTCTGAGCAGGTTTTGGTTCCTACCAGAAAACTTAAGGTCTACTTAAATCATTTATGCAAATGCACTGAACTACAATAGTGTGTGAAATCTGAACTTTGTAAAATGAGCTCATTTCTGCTTATTTAGACCTTCTTGTGTCTGGAATTGTGCTGAGACCAAATGTTTTTGCAGGTTTTCTGGAGTAAATTTCTGCAGTAGAGGACTAAATTTAGTCCTAAGAATTAAAAAAAAAAAAACCCAAACTGCATGCTTCAGCATTGAATCCTTACCTATAAAAGGCTGATGTTGCTTTACTGGATTTTCTTGACAGAGAATAATTTTATATTTCCTTTGATGAAAGACCCTGGTGACCCAGTCAGCTTGAAGCTAAAAAAAAAAAAATGAGGATAGATGTAAAAAAAAAAAAAAGTCCTTAGACTACAGGTTAGCCTCAAATTCAGCTTGGTTTGAAGATTCTGTCTTTTTTTTTCTGCAGTGATTTTATCTTTCTGGTACACTTGATGTACTGCCCTTTTGCTAGGATAGAGAATTGAAGCTAGCCACTGTTCCAAATAGGTGTGTAATTCAGAGTCATGGGTAGTTTTTCTTTTGAACTAACAAATAGCAACCACAACACTCAATAGATCCCGGATTCAGATCTAGCGTCTCTCTTTCCAGGCAGTCTCTTAAATATCTATCTTCCGATGAGCCTTCACTTCAAAGTAAAGCTAATGAAGTGCCTGTCAACACATTGCAGCTAATGCTGCTGCTTTGACTACAGATGAATAAATATGTAAAAGAAAAAGAAAAAAAGTCCTTATTCAAATCCTTAGATAGAAACCACTTTGTATTTGCCCCATTTCCTGATTAGTCTGCACAAGAATTTTCATAACTGTTACTCAAATGTTTGTCATGCTAGCATATTATTTTTTTTGCAAATACTAATGAATAGTAATAGAAAATTACAGTAGTAATTTCACATATTTGTGTTGGAAACCTGGTTTCAAGACCTTGTAGATCTCTGATCAGGGCAGAGAAATGTGATGCTTCATTTATATCTGACCAAAGCATGCCAGTAAATGATAGAGGAAAGTTATTGAGGGACTATTTAGACTGCTCTGTCAATTAGCTTTAAAAGCAGATATACTTTTTTAAAAGTAGAATTTTAAGCTGTTGCAATTCTGTTGCCATAGAAATGCAGAAAAATCATGCCCTTTTTACTGAGGTGTATTTATGTACTATAATACAAACAGCAAACTAGTTAGATATTTAGTGAAGCAGACTAACACCTTTTATTGCTGAGCCTGCAACCGTACTCTGCCATAGGAAAGCAAAGGTAAATATTTGGGTGGAGTGTGCGAGATAAAAGTTACCAGGACTTTACTGAGTTCCTGCAGTAGTTTACCTGTTCCCATCCTGGAATATATCGCCTATCAGGCAGGAGAGAAGGCGATTCTGGCCATTTTTTGCTGGGAAAATGGATGAAGGAACTGGAAGGAGAATTCCCCCTGCCTGAGGGAGTGAGGAGGGCAATAAGCAACGGGCTCTGGGGGACCATTTCACTACCTGACTACAGGTATAGCTGCCGTCCTTACAGCAGAGAGGGGCCTTCACCTCCTCAGCCCAACAAATAAACCCAATAGGACTTGTGGGTCAGAACCACACTCCTGGGCTGTTTACAGCCCAGTGTGGCTTAACCATAAGCTGACAGTGGTTGGCACTAATTGGTTAGTAGTCTGAGCTGTTACGGCTCAAGGTCTGCTGAGGCAGCAGCTGCCGGTCACGGGGCTTCAGGGTGGAGGTCCGAAGGCACGTTGGTGGCTAAAGCTGAGCTGCCTTCACTGCAGCAACCTCTGTCCTCTTTGCATTGGCAAAGGAGGGCAGGAAGGCGGATTAAAGTCTCTCTAATCCTCCCTGCTTCCTGCCCGTGAGCCTGCGAGTGAGCAGCAGGAACAGATCTCGAGCATGACTGCTTTTAAGTGGAAATTTCTTGAGCAAAAGGTCATCTTTCATATATGTTGTTAAGATAAAAGAAAAGCTGCTTCATAAGGAAGGTATGACCCAGGAAAAACAGAAAACCTGTTCCTCGAGTCTAATGAAATGCAGTGGAGTGCCGGTTCAGACTCTAGCACGAGATCAAAGCAGGGTACAGTGTTTACCTCAATTTTGAGGAAAGATGCAGCAAGCAAAAGGAAAACTCCTATCAAAGTTACCCAGGTCACAGAATAAGTTAGTCTCACAAGGCAACAATTTGTATGGTCAGGAACCTAGATAAGAAAATGGTGTAGTAATAGTTCCCCCAAACAATAGGAGGGTTTGTAAGAACCAGAAGAAGACTCGTTGAGCAGACACAAAGTTTCCACCACAACTGGTGTGAGTCTAGTAAAATACTCTTATAAAACACAACTTGCAAACATAAAATATTTTGAAAAAGAAAACAAAGGTAGTTCTGTAATAGGAAAAACAAAGGATGGTGCTCATCTTACTTCAAATAAATGTATCTTGAAGTGTCTTCTAAGCTTGGCAGAGTGCCTTTAAAAAAGGAAAAATAAGTAACCCAACTACACTTCTGTCTCCATGGTGCATAACAAAAAGAGCTGCTGACTTAGGTTGAATTTATTACCTTTTGTGTCGAAGGAAACAGAGGCAGAATTTGGACCCATGAATCCAGCAACCTCAGTTGATGCAATTTCTAGGTATAAGGAGATAACTTCTGTGAGAGCATTTATGCATCAAAGCATCATGAAGCTGATAGAGCTGGGCTGTTTGCAAATTATAATTTTATACAAATTGCAGTTTCTTCCCCAAACTAGCCACAGAACTTCATATAACCTCTGGTTTTCTCCCAGGCGGAGTAAAGAAACTGAGCCCATCACTCTGGAGAACAGTTTGGGTTAATGTAACATCATTCAAAGTTCATTGATTTCATCTTTGTCAGGCTCTTCCTATTACACTTTCAATTCCTGCCAGAAACACCTTGGTGTTTCTCTTGAATGCACAAATGGAAATTTTTCTTCTAGCTTCTTAGGGGAAACAGGAACAAAAATGAAAAACTGTTCTTAAAAGTATGTCAGACAAGCTTCTTTGCTGCAAGGGGTTTTCCCATCTACTGAGAGACTATGCATAGGCATTGTCTGCCTCTCTGAAGTATGCAATATATCATGGTCATGTGTCATCAGTCTCTAAGAATCTGCCACCTTGGTCAGTCTTGTTTGAGAATAGGATTTTGTGGTGTCTCTAGAGTTTCCTTTTGTCCCAGCATGTCTGAATACCCTGATCTGATTGTACAGAACTTGTGGAACTCCAGCCTTGGAGATACTGAAAAGCTCAACTTGACAAATTCCTCAGCAACTCTGAGCAGGAGGTTGGACTAGGTCTCCAGAGATATCTCTGAGATTACAGAATTGTAAAAGAATACTCAGCATTAGTTAATTCAGTCTTACAGAGGGAGATGGGTATACAAGAATGATTCCTGGAGATGATTACAAGAAATTTATTGTAAAACTTTTAATAGCAGGCTTAAGATCTCAAACAAGATAGCCTGTAACTTTTGCAACAGTACTAAATTAAAGTAACTGCATCTGTACAGTAGATATCTAAGTTTAAAAAAAAAAGTAAAAATAAGCTATTCTAAAACAGGATTTAAACTTTCCTAAAGCCTCCTATGGCTTCCATCAAGAAATGTACAAAAAGTTGCTGATTACTTTAAACAAATCTATCTCTCGGAATAGTTGACTATCACTTAGCTCTCGTCTTTATTTAAATAGACAGTGCTTTTCAGAGTTAGGCATTTCGCCCCAGGATACATTTGTTATCAGTAGTGACACCAATGCCTTTGCATAGACATAGCTTGAGAGACAAAACTCATTTGGGTTGCAGCTGTAACAGCGTAGCAGTAATATGATCCCAAACTGTAATCTTTGAATGATGAGCTCCCAGAAGCTAGGTTGCTGCTTTATTGAGCCACTGTTTCAACTCCTGCAATGAATCATTTCCTTCAAGCATATAGATGGTGAATTGATTATATGTATGTGTGAATAGGCAGAAATATAGATGAAAATTATTATAGATTGATTATCTCAAAAAAGTTCATAAATATAAATTAAATCTACAATTCCATGGGGAAGCGGGCTGTGCTGCAGTCATCTTAAGCAGCAGGGGACAAAGAATATTCAGTTTCTCATCATTCTTCTCCTTCCCCCCTACCCCACCCCAAACCCATTTGTTTCTTCCACAAAAGAGGAGTAAAGAACAAAGCCAAACCTCTCATGCTGCTGTAGAACTCTATGGTGTGTCCCCATCTTGCACGTGGGGTCCCCTTCAACTCAAAAAGAATAGGATAGAACGAAAAGGTATAATACTGAGAGAAAAATGCATAAATATATTGAATGGCTTCTGTATGAAGAACTACATGAAGTAGGATTTTTTTTGTTGTTTTTTTGCTCAGAAAGGAGTTGACAGAAAGGAAGATGACAGCAGCATACAGAATGACTACTGTAACAAAAGGTGAACAGGAAAGAGCAGTCATTGCTCAAAATAAAAGCAGTAGAGAGTATCAAGTCATTTTATTTGGTGGCAAACAAAAAGTACTTTTTTTAAAAAAAAAAGCATATTTAAACTGTAGAATCCTTTGCCACAGCATGCTACTGGATGTCAGAAATTTATATTAATTCAGAAAATGTTCAGCTCAATTTCTGTAGGAGAAAATCCATCAAAGGCTATTAAACCAAAGCTACTATTTGGGAATCACCCAGTGGAAGACCACTGGAAAAGCAGGCGAGGGCAGTAGTACTGTAAGGTGCTGCTGGAGGAGGCAGCCATTTTCCACCACTCCCAGAGTCAGTATCTGGGGCTGGGGTGAATCTTTGGTATTATCTTTTAAATTGTTTTCATGTTCATGTGGCTAAAATTAATTTGGTCAAAATGACTATGAGTATAAATTACATGTGAGTGCTTGTAAGTACATGTAAAAACTGTGAAATATCATTCTGAGATTTATTTACAGCAGTTGTTTCCTATGGTAACCATAGTAGACATTTCAGCTCTAACTATGCTGTATTTTTAAGCAGCAGCGTGTGTTGAAATGCCAATACCTACGGTAACTGCTTCTGTTTGATTCAGTATTGAAGTTACACTACCAAGGGTGTACCTTATCCTGCTTTTATGATGTTCTGCACCTTTCTGCAATAGGCTGCAAAATGATAAAGGCCTTGCTCCAGGTCAAATTACCTGGTTATTAGCATAATAGCTTCTTTTTATGGTAGAAGGGAAGATACTTCTTTATACAGTTACAGCAGGATGGGAATTAATTAGTGGCTCCTGAGGGCACAGAAGAATGTTATTTACCAGGGCATTTGGAGAAGGCAGAATAGTCAGCGAAGGAAATGCCTGTTCAGCCTCCTGCCCAGCTGTGCCTCCACCTCCTACAGCAGAAATGTGCCTCCTGCTCACGTATTCTGCTCTGCACAGATCTTGTTCAGTTAAACACATTGAGCATTCCCAGGATAGCCTTGAGAAGGCTGTGGAATGAGACATGCAGGAGATTAACCAATAAATCTTATGGGGATCCATATTTCAGAGGAATTTACCAACTGCATGCCTCTGGTTGAAGTACTATTATAACAGGAGGAACTTTCCAGTAATTCACAAAAGCTCAGTGGGACCCAAAATCCTTCTATATAGGCAACATTGCTGAGTACCCAGCAGCTTTTCTTGAACTCAAATGAGGGTTAACACTATCAAAGAGGGTGACTGTGACCCAAGGGATTAGGTGAAGTAATAGATGAGCTACTTAACTACCTTGTACCTCAAGAAGTCATTTATATCTTCACAACTGGGAAGAGGAGCTAGTGTTGCAAATGTGACCAGCCTGGGAACACTGTGCCTGGGATGTTGCACTTCTGTATTTCACTAATAAGGGTGCTAGAGTTTTAACAATTAATGGTATGCTTTAATTAATCCTATTCTTGCTTTTGTGTGCAAACTCCTGGGCATGATCTTTCTCACTTTTACTGGTTTTACCTGAGTGTCATCTACTCAGGGCACATATTACCAAATTTAATTTCATTTAAATTTCCTTTTTAAATTGTAATCAAAGTTAAATTATTGTGTTTGGGAACTGGTACTGCAATCCAAGAAAGGCTATTTCTTCAATTTAAACAAGTGCTTAAAATCCCACCACCTTATATATATATATTTTTTTTTTTTTTTTAACTGGGATGAATCAAATTCCTGAAGAAACATGTACAGATACAGTGAAGCTGAGAACGCTTTCATGCCACATTAGTTCCTGATGTGCCAACTTCAGCACTGCTGAAGCACTTTGTAACCTCTTTAAAAAGAAACAAAAAGCCCCAAACAAACCAAATGTCACCGATTAAGTCTGTTTTTCCCACTTTCTTTATTATTTACCCCAAATAAACCCAGAATGCATCAGAAGAAGCAGAGATCGTAAGCAATGAAAAAGCAGATGTGTCTTTAGAAGCAGCGGCTCCTGACAAAGGTGAGAGTAAGAGCCCAGAAGCTGCAGAAGCGAAACCTAGAAGAGAAGAGAGTAAAACCCCCAAAGCAAACCTCAGGAAGTTTTTTAAACTGGTAAGCAAGACCCTCAGTTTCACGAGTTCAGAGCCACGCGTTCAGTGCAAGGCTGGGGGTGGTAATCCTTGAAAAAGCTTTGGAAAAATCAATGTCTTTAAGAGCCCAAGAGCGAAGCTATGCCCGTTTCCAGAGGTGGGTGTGTGACCTCCCCTTGTCCCCTTGTTTGTCCCCTTGTTTGTCCCCTTGTTTGTCCCCTTGTTTGTCCCCTTGTTTGTCCCCTTGTCCCCGGCGCCGCC
>JANZLQ010000009.1:24768452-24795217 GCA_026212715.1 Elanus axillaris | reverse complement strand
CCCGTGCGCATTTCGCGTTCTGCATCTCCCTCTGGCGGCCGCGCCGGGAAGAGCCCGGGAAGAGCCCGGGAAGAGCCCGGGAAGAGCCCGGGAAGAGCCCGGGAAGAGCCCGGGGGCTACGGCGGCAACTTCCACCGGGCGATGCGAGACCTTGGGCAGATCCTGGAGGGAACCCACCGTTGTTAGGGCCTGTGCTTGCTTCGGGGAGTCCTGGTTTTAGTAGTGAAACGTTTTTTGGCAGCTTACGTAGGTTAGCTGAACTGGCGTGTGAAGGGATACCGTCGCCGCTTTAAGGATGTTATGCATTTGGTGTAAAAATGTAAGGCAGGAAGGAGAATCTAATCCTTCTTCCCAGAAGGAGACTGGAGGGAAGGAGGAAACCGCTGAGGCGATAAGGTGGCTGGTGTCGGATCATGGTTATAGATATGAAGCTATCCTGCCGATTTGTGTGCAAACGACAGCCAGACGGTACTCCTCAACAGAGCCTAGAAAAGTGGCCAAGAAAGAAAATAGTCCAAGTCTAGAACTAACACTTCTCTGATTAAAATTGTAGCAGGCCTTTGAGGATTTATATAGCAATTGATCTGTTTTGGCAAGGCTTACAAATGTGTATGGAAGATTTCTATTTTTAATCATGCTGTTTTATTTTCAGATAGCTACATGTGGGTGTCAGAGTAGCTTATATGTTAGAATGTGAAAAATGTAGCTTCTTATGATGTAATAAACAGCCCAGGTTGTCTGCTCACAGGTACGTGCTGGTACATACAACTGTGAACAGTCATGTTGTCAAAGGTTAAAATTCGTGAGTCAGACCAAGGAAGGTACACGCAAGAGCCTAAATCCTGATTCATTTTTTATCTCCAAAAGATTGGCGTTGCTTTTATTTTCAGTTGTTTGTTAGCCTCAGCTCAAGCCATAATGGGTGCATTTACTTTTTTTGCTTCAGAGCTACTTTACTACATAGCCACTCTGGTGTATTTGAGGATCCAAGCTAAAATTCTTAATATCAGCCAAGCATTGTGCACCCAACATGCCTTGAATTCCACATAAGATTTTACAAAATCAGTCCATTTGGAAAAATCTCGACCACAAGTCCCCTCGGATTTAGGAATAAGGTTATCCTGCATAGAGGCTTGTGCCATGGGAGATGCTAGGCGTGCAGAAGGTGACACGGGAGCAATGCATATCAAGCACTGACATCTGTGGCAACTGTTGACTTCAAATCATGTCACCCTCCCAAAAAAATACCACCAATAAAAAAAAAAAAATAAAGCTGTTCCACACCCAACTTAGTCATCGTGGAAGAAAGCAGAGTTGCATTAAAAGCAATAGATGTAACACTGCTCTAATCAGAGCAGGGGTTTAATCCAGATTTTGGCCTAGAAAGACAGAACTAGCATGTAGGCAAACATCTACCCACAGGGGAAACTGAATTGTATTAACTCTGTAACTGGTTTTGCAGCTTTTTGAAATCTGTAGTATTCATCTGCTCTACTTTTGGCTCTCAATTTCCAAACAGATAGTGGATTATTTTAATATATTTATTGTCCCTGAAGTATGTCCCAGGCTGTTTCCTCTGAATAACTTTTGGACTACTGCATCACTGCCACACTGTTGCGCACAATCGGAGCTATATAGCTGCCCTACATCTTCATGCCAACTGGTCAATCAGTATTTCTGATTCCTAAGGCAGGCAGAAGGATTTTAAGCCACTACTAAACAACTAGCTTCCGTAAAGCTTTTGAAGTAGTGGTGAGTGCTGAAAGTACATGAATTGTTTAAGACCAACACAGGCTTGATATTCTCACAAGAAAAAGGGGGTGAAGCTCCAGTGCTGTGGGTCTGAGAGCTGAGTACTGTAGAGGTGTCCAGTAGGGCCCTTTTGCTCAGAATAGCTATACTGGTAGACTGTGTGCTGGAAGGCATAATTTCTACTCTAAGTAAGGTCCATTTCCACTGTAGTTTTCTCTTGAGGTCTGGCTACCCTACAGCAACAGCCATAAAGTAGAGGAATACCCAAGCCAGCTTTGCAATAGCTGCCTGGCATCCTGGTAGCAGCATAATTCTGGCACTGTGGAGCTCAGAGCAGAGTAATTTGCACACTTTGGGGGCTGCCATTTGCAGCCTCCCTAGTGCTCACGCTAATGTTATTAGTCCGCTGTCCACACTAATGCTAGTTAATTTAAAATTAATTCAGACATACAAGAGTTCACACTGCAGCCCTGGCCACAGCGTGCACATGTGTTTGAGCACCACAGCAACAGGCCTTATATCAGCCCATCCCCTTGTGCTGTCTACCTGTGTGAGGTACTCAGCCCTTAGCACCTCTTACCTGAAGCAGGAGGTAAATGATAAGATAAAATGTCTTCCTGTGGTTGCATCTGTTCAAACTTTTCCACTTGCAAATCTGGACAAACCTCAGCTAGTGCCTAGGTGTACATTGTGGTGTTCCACCTCCCGCAGGTGACACTGAGGCATGAGGCTCCTGGAGGTGTGGGAAATGCTTTGAAGCGGCATCAGAGCCTGTACAAGCCATGCCATTCATGTGATGCAGGTCACTGAGTCATCCAGCAGGTCCTCTTGGAGAACTCCTGCCTTGTTGCAGATGGAGCGGGCCATGAATTCTTGTAAGATAGGATCTTAACAAGTAGAGGTGCTTATGGTCTCTGAAACAAACCTGTGCTTGTCAGTAAGAAGGAATGTGGCAGAACTTCTTTGATAAAACCCAGGCTCCTGATACTGATATACTTTATTGTTTAGTCTCCATTCTGGCAATAGATGGATTATTGCTCTGGCTGCTGAAAGAGATTGACTTTATATTTTACATCCATATGATTGTTTACTGGGTTTCTCCTCCACCTGCAGAAGATGACCCCAAGGTGTTCTGGTAACATCCACAGTTATTTACACAGGTCAACCACCCAGGTCCTTAAGAAAAGGTAGCTTATCTTCTTAAGATTCAAGACCGGGACTCAGAAATTAAGTTTACTTCTACTTAGTCTATTGTGAGCCTCAAACAGGCAAGTCAGTTATTCTCCACGTGCCTCAGTTTTGACATATTCTGCTCAGAGAGTGCAAGCACAGGCCAATAGCAAGTAGACATTTAGATCCATAGCAATATAGTTGCCGCTATTGACACAAGGATAGCCATTGCAAGAACTAGGAGTTATTTACTTTGGAAAAGGCAGTGTGTATCTTGAAGTGTGCCTGCTGATTTGCTCAGTACAGACATACCTTCTTTGTGATCTGTTTGTAATTGCAAAGGTCACAAAAGCCGTTGCTGTGGTTAAAATGGGAGAGGGTTAACTAATGCTACAAAAGCTAATGGGAAATTATAGAAAGATATAAAGTATTAAAGTGCTGTGCTTCAGTAAGAGATGAAGAAATACCACTCCTCTTTTATCTAAGCCACACCTACATGAATGTGAAATCCTGTTTTTCCAGTTGAAAGTCATGCCTCATCAATGAAAATCAAATAGCTATCTTATTTACAGGGTACAATACACCAGACCTAATGCAGATTTCTTGATAGAAATAGCTGCACCTGAGCTATTCACCCCAGGTTCCCTTTAAAGGCAGTGGTTAGAGGTGAGCAGGTCTGAGAGCCCCTTAGGATCTAAGACATGTCAGACGATAAGCCCTGAAAGTTCCTGCCATTCTCCATAGTATATAAACAGAAGCAAAGCTAGGTAAGAGAAATCCTTTCAAAATATCTTTTTTGAGGTATTTTGTAGAGATAAGGGTGTAAAATGGCATTTTTAAATCAGAATAAGCAGAATTATCAACTGTAAACTGAGGCTGTAGCCTTTGTCCTCAGCCGGGAAGTTGACTCGAAGCATGGTTGGTTTCAGATTAGCATTGAGTATGGTCCCTGCAAATAAAATATCCTATTTCTGGATTAATGAAGTCGCTCCCAAGAAGACTACATCTTTTTGGAATAACAGAAAATATTATTTCCAAATTGTCTGCAGTGTCTGTGCTGGCCTACTTCCCCACGTAAATAAACTTTTACATAATACATAGCATTTGGAATCAAGAATAAGTATTTTATGTTGTCCCAACTTAATTTTCCTTCATTATTCATGAAAATGTAGTGAGTCTGTTGCCTGTCCCCACCCTCCTCCATTTAAAGATACGCTGATCCACTCTTATTGCCACAGAAAGCAGAAAACCCTTTCAGGAAGCTTTCCGCAGCAGCAATCCTAAATGACCAAAGGCAAGGATGAAAGGTCAGCAGTGCTCTAGAGAGAAATCTATGATCATTATGTATATGTTTCACTGAAGGCAAGAGAGAACTTTGTCTAGGGAAAGACCTCAAGGTCTTTACTCTGTTATTTGTGTTCTGGTAAAAAAAAAGATGGCTTACTAAAGGTTGGCTAAAGCAGGGTTTTTTCTTTTTTTCTGTTTTGGTTTTGATTTTTTTAGGGAAAAAAAGGTAACAAAGGTTGCTGTTACCATAAACTTTTTTTTTTTCTGAAGGTATTTAAAGACCTACTGAAATAGAAATACAAACTAGATCTTATCACAATACATCTTCATACGCTCTGGACTGAGTTTCTATCCTGTAATGTTAAAATAGACCACACTGTGCTTCCTCCCCTCCATTTATGCAATCTCTTACACAGATAAAGAGTCACGAGCTTAAACATGCAAGAGACTGCACAGCAGCATGTTCCAGAAAGAGAATTTTTCCCACAATTTGTGACAAGTAATAAATTGTCATGGAGTGGTTTAGTTTTCTGTCATGCTGTTGTTACATAGTGATTTTCTGTGGTTTTATAGGAAAATCAGAGACTGAAGTAGGTCCTTGCAATAATGCCATACATAGGATCAAGTTGATACTGTTGTGCTTCAAGTAACAAATCTACAAGCTGCAGAAAACCACAAACCCGCCTGATCTATCTTTAGAACAAAAGTCACATCCTTTCATTGTTTTCATTGAACTTATGCAATGAAAAATGACATTTAAATTTGGGCACTTTGAAATTACGGAGTTTATTTTATGCTTTACTGCTAAACTCTGTGGCTTATATGGTACTCAAGAGAATACCACATTGAACCCTCTAACACACTTTTTAATTAAACATGTATATGCTATGCCTTTAATTTCTTTTATATTAGTAATTGTAACTAAACCTTAATCTAATATTACAAGATTTGTGACAATTTACTTGTTGAGCTAATTTTGTCAAACAGCTTTTTCTCATTTTTAAATCTAGATAGAAACAGAGGATCATACCTTAAAAACATATTTCCAAGTCAAGGTTTGCTCTGAATGACCTGCCAGTGCTACAGCCTCAGGGTCTGCTCTGGTTATCCAGGCTGGGAAGAGTGGGCACCAAGAAGGGCCATTACTTAGATGTATATAGAGAGAAGGTATAAACTGGAAAGGAAAAATGGTCGCTGATGATAAAATACAAAAATATATCTATAAAGCTGAGTGGGTTTTAATTATTCACAGGGTATGCTCGCTTAGTATGATTGTTAAATAGAAAGGAAGTCCCACTAGATCTTATAAGATAGATTTGCCTCTGAAAAGCAAGCAAAAGCTCTTTCCTAGAAAACTACAGTGGCAGGGCTGATAGCACTGTCTTGTTTACTGGCTGATATGATCTCTGGTCCACTGAGACCTCATTTATATTTCTCAGGCCTTAATGGGAAAATTGACTTGCAAGAGACAATCACTTTACGTAGAAAAGAACTAGCAAAAATCTGCCTCAGAGATGTGGGTATTTCAAAAATTTTGGTAGAGTTTCTGAAATGTCTGATTCTGGTTTAGCATTGTAAAGAGTATGCTTAAATCAAACCTTGCATTTTTTGATTCATGTGTGTTTTCATGTTGAATTAATGCCTCAAACAGGAACCAAGTTAGAAGTCCTATAATCCTTTGTTATTTTAGTCAGTCAAGGGTGATGGAGGGACAACCAGTTCAGAAGAGGTAAATGGTCCAAGCCCCAGTCACCAAGTAAGTGCCTGGATTTTTTCATCTTTTGGTGATGGGTTGTTGTCACCTGCTTCCATACAACTCTAGCTTTTGAAATGTAAAAATGCCTGAATGAGAAGTGCTGTGTGCTCACTGAGCTTCATATTTTTACATATTTTTCTTCTTATCTATTTACTTTACCTATTCATATTATTAAACAAGATTTTAAAGGGTCACTATCAGATTAAAAAAAAAAAAGCTTTTTTCCAGCTGTGTTCCTTTTCTTAAAATAATTAGTGGCTTTATGTTCAATTTTATTCCTATCTCTTGCTATTATTTTACTTTCTGCATGTACCTTGGCTTAGGTAGTGAAACTAAATACACACAGACAGAATAATTTTTACTTTGACGATTTACTTGTCTGCTGAGGAAAGGATTACTTAGGTGGAAACTCTATAGAAGAGAAATGAAAGTGAGGATGAAAACCATTCACTGCAACTTAACAAAAGCCATGAAAACATTTTTTCTTATTCTGTTTTTGTTTCTTTCATTCTATGTTCAGAAAAGCTAAACCAAAACTTTGGATGTGACCTTTACATTGTATGCTTTATGGCTTTAGAAATCTTTCAGAAAAAATCATGTTCAATAGAAATACAAATACTATTATCTTTTCTGAAGAGACAAACCCTCATCTGTTGCAAGTCAAGATATCCAGAATAATTACATTCAGTAATGAGTGATAAAGTACAGGTTCTGTGTATAGACATAGGGTTTCCTTTAACCTGAGAGCAAAAGTGAATTTGTATTGAAAACTGACCTTTCAGAATTTCCTTTTTTATTTCCTTTTTCAATTAATAGTAAAATTATTTTTTTCAGTCTTCCTATTTTCATGATGTTCTATGATACTAAGGTTAATCTTTATGAATTATTTCTCTAAAAGCATCCCAAATATAGAAGGTCTTGTCACGTGTCATGTATTCCTCATTTCATATAACAGCTTTGTGAATTGATCTAAGTGACTAAAAGTTACAGTCTTGGATCTGTTTTTTTTATTATTTTAATTAGCAGCCAGTTTCCTTCCATTTTTTTAAATTGACTTATTAGTCTCCCTTCTTCTCTCATTTCACTGCTGTAAATTAGCACAGTTTTATTATATAGGAGAGCTCAAGGAAGACTGTATCTGCTCTTGACTCTTTCCTCTTTTAGAATTTCTGTGAAATAATCTCCTTAAATTATGCTATCGCATCTCTGGAATGCTGTGATTCTTTTTCACTTTTCATCACTGCTATTCTGTATGCTACAGAAATGCATTAAAACACTGATCCAAAATCTGCAGAAATTTAGGGGTCTGCCTTTTGCACTTAAAATGCAGCCTTGGATTAAGGTCTCTTGTAATACGATGGGGAAAAATACCATCCTGTTATTCTTTTTTTTTTTTTTTTTTTTTTTAGTGGCGCTGTTAATGTTGAGTGAGTAAAAGCAATCTGTCAGGTGCAGATCACCCTTTAGAATAAGAAACATTAACATGTTTCATTATTCATAGGCTTCACTTTGTATTTCCTGAGCTGCTCCCATCAATATAAAATATGCCAATTTCCTGCCTTTCAAGGTTAATATGAAACACCTCAAAGAGATTATCTGATTGGAATTTTTTTTCTTATTTTGCCTGGAAAATGTATTATGAATATTTTTACAGTGTTTTGTTTGACTAACATCAAAGGCTGAAACCTGCTCTCAGAAATAGTCTTGTTGCATCCAGTCTGGATTTAGCTGTAACTATCAGGCACCTACACAATCAAACACGTGTGGTGAGGAAGACTTGACTCTAATTTTACACCTGCAGAGTAAACCCACAGATTTCACAGAGTGTTAATAAGGGTTAGAAGTTGTTCTGGCACCTTTGAACTCGGACGCATCCAGTCTCATAGCTGTATTTTGGGTTCTGTGGTTATTTTTGAACTGAATGTGCACATTTGCGATTGTACCAAAGAGAAACATTTCAGAAGCAAGCCAAGGCAAATCAGAGTAAGAAGGATCTTGTCAAACTCACCAGTGGGTTCAGCAACTGAGAGCTTCCCATCTGATAGTTAAGATGAGTCAGAAAGAAAGAGACAGAATTAAATTTGGGGGTTTGAAGTTCTGTTCGTTCTTGTGTTGAGAGAGCTCCTGCATCACTCAGGCACCCAGACGTGCATCCAGGCAGGTGTCTCTCCTCAAGCGAGGTGGACAAGGTGCAGGTAGTGTGCAGTGTCTGTGCAGCCCCAGCTGACAGTTCTCCTGTACTTGAAGTTGTTGAATTTGCTTTAATAAACTATTCACACTCAGATGGTGCCTGGCTGTGGTATATGGGGCTACTGATCACCTGCATCTCCAGGCTTCATGTGCTGTCTTCATGCATCTCCTGCTGAACTAGGGCAAAGACTAGCTTAATGACTGTATTTTTTAAGTCTAAAACCAGACAAATCCAGATGTAAGCAAATATATACCCACGTATGTCTGTGCTTTGGAAAAGGAAATAGTTAAATACAAGGTTTTTTGTTGAGGACTTAAGCTAACTGGTCAAGACTGAATGTATTATATGGTTGCAGGTTCTATAATTTAAAGGGGGGGCAGTTAAGATTGGGTAGGGAAGAAAGGTGAATCAATTGAAAAAGGCCAGTGGTAGTATTGCTACCCCCTCTCATTCTTGTTTCCCCAAAATTAGAGTGGCTTGCAGTTGGTTTTTGGTTGGGTTTTTTTATTTTTTTTTTTAAAGATATGAGAGGTGTATTTGCATTCTGTTTCTCTAGTTTCTGCTTTCAGTTTTTCCTCTGAAATCATGATGTCTAAAAATGTTGGGTGTTTTTTTAATGAAAGCTAAGCTTGTTGTGTAAATGTATAACCCTGGACCTTTAGAAGAACACCAAATATTTCAAGACTAATGGTAAAATCCCCAAAGCTGGAAAAATTACACAGCTTTAAGCTCCGGGCTGTGCCCTGAAGACAGATGTAAGACTTCCAGATTTTTAACAAGGCAAATACGTGGGCAATTTTAATTATCATGTTAATAAATAAGGCAATATTATTTTTTGCATAAGAAAAAAGAAAATCCCATTTGCAAGCAGGTCTCCTAGCAAAACCCTATCTAGTCATTTGTTACTCTGCAAACCGTGACAGTTTCATTGTCTTATCCTTTGTTTGCCAGATCTGATTTTTCTCCTGTGAACTTCAAACATATTCTGTACTTCTCTGAGTTTCAGAATCTTTTCCTTTACTATATATAGGTGCTCTGTCGTTGTGTTTGTCTTTGGAATATTTGCTTATCTCTTCTTTTGCACTTGTGCATGAAATTTTCTATGATGCTGAGGCCTTGCATAGCCAAGCCCTATGTTGTTGGTTTTTTGGTGGAGTGTTGCGGTTTTATAGCAGAGTTGGTTTTATCCTTTGCTTTATGGTGTCTTTTACTTCTTTTCTCTCCCAAATCTTTCTTTTGCACTTTTTGGGTGCTTTCACAGCCTGGGATGGAAAGCTGGGGGAGTCTCAGTTGGAAGTGCACATTTGTGACTCTCTGCATCTTTCCATGCATGTTTTCTGCTTCCTAAAACAGCTTCAGCATAGATATGTATGTAAATAAAGCAAGTCTATGCAGGGATGGTTTGATCTTGCAGTCTTTGCTCATGTAAGTAATTCTATCGGCTCCCTGGGAGTCCTTCCCTAAGTCCAAGCTGCAGGAGTTCATCCCAAACTCTGTAAATGAAAACCTGTTGGACAGCAGGATTTCTCCCTGACAGGTGGCCTTTAATTTTTTAATATATTTATGGATCGCCTTCCAAAATGTTTACATTTCACACTAAAAATAACCATTGTTTGAAACTGCTTTAGACATTAAACTCTACAGAGAAGCCAGTTGCCCCAGCTGAAAGTGAACCTGTGGGCCAAAAAAGCAAAGAGAGTTCAAAAGACAAGAAGTCTACAGTGGAGCTGAGCAAGCAGAAAGGCAGCAAACAGGAAACCAGGGAGCAGCCAGACTCCCGGGAGCAGCAAGCAGCCGAGACCGACTCCATCCAGAACGGAGGAGATGCTTCAAAGGAACCTTCCTTCAAGAAGACAGAGAAGAGGCAGTCACTTGGAGGGTTTTTTAAGGGCCTTGTACGTTAACTTGATTTTATCTTTTTAGTCATTTTTCAGCTGATTTAAGTACCCAGCCTGCAAGCCATTAACCATGTGAGATTTGTGCTCAGATGGAGCGCAACTTCACAAGCAGCTTGCAGGACTTAGGCCAAACAACAGCAAGTTTTGGGGCAAAGGCGAGAAAACTTGGGCCTCAGGGTACTGATTCACAGGCAGGTATGGTTTACTATGGGAGAGCTATAATTGTTCCCACACCCCTGTTTTAGAGGTTCATGCCTTGGCTACAGGGATGACTCAACTCTTCCTGTAGCAGGTACTGAACCACCTACAAATTACAGTGTGTTTATTAAGGAAAAGTGGAGGTGGTGCTGGTTTACCAGTGTAACCTGCCTGCCACGAGGGTGGTTCAGCTGCAGCTTCAGAGCAGCTGGGACATCCCTGCAAGGTGGGAAATCCCTGCAAGGAAAAAATCAAGGTAGACCACTGGGTGGGTGGGAGCCAGCACAGTGGTCACAAGATAAGCACCTCTTGTTAGAAATCAGTTATAGGCTAATTAAAGCACACACAAAAAATACACATGCTATTTTTATTCCTGCTTTGTTTTGTTAAATCTTACCCTAAATTTGCTATGCTCCCTTCACTCATCCCTGAAATGTAGAAATGAAATAATTCAGCATACTAAAAGTTGGGTTTTTACAAGGCTTGGTGTTACTGTTGCAGCTAGCAGTTCCTCGGAGCATTAAATAGATGGAAAGCTTTTTTTCGCCCTTGTCCATATTCAGGGGCCAATGTAGAAACAAAAGCACAGGTTAGACCTGGGAGTGCCTCTCAAGCCTCTGCAAGAGGGCAGATTTCCATTGCTTTTTATAAATCAATAGGAAGGATGCAGTTTGCTCCTCTTTCCTCACACTGTCACAAGAGCAATGAATCCACAGAGCTGTGGGCTCATTTTGAGCATCTTTTGGAAACCTTGTGTGTAAACTGAGCTTCATCACAAATTTCAAGTGATGTAAAGAACCTAAACAGATGTGACTGTGACCTGCAATGATTCCTAGTGCATCTGCCCCCTGAGAGACATACAGCTTTTGTTCCTTCCTCCCTACCCTGTTTCTAGGCTGTCAGGAAAGACAGACAGGTAGGCAATCCATCAGGCCTGAAAGGAGAAAATTCAAGCAATATAGATTGAAATGGTAATGCAGATTTGAAATTAGCCCTGTTAGGACACTGGGTTATAAAGTTAGGCTGCCATGCAGACCAGTATGACTCATTCAGGGGCAGATGTTCTTCCACATCATAAGTGTTTAATTTGCACACATTTCACAGAATTACTATGTATCCTACAGAGGGCAATTTGCATTACCAAAGTAATTACACATTAGAAGGGGAATTAAGAACAAAAGAAAAATAACTTTCTGTAATATTGATTAGCAACAGTTCAGCCACTTCTGGTTTGCCACTTCTGCCATTGTTCTGGGGTAAGACCCTGGTCCACCACAAAATCAGTGGGGTTTTCCTTGTAGTTTCAATGGAGTGAGGAAGTCCTGGAGTGCACCTGGAAAAACTACCAACTTGCATTGGCTTCCACTTACCTTGACTCCCAGTGAAGTCAAGAGGAGAAATCATTTTGCTTAACACAATGTGAAAAACCCAGGATACTGTTTTATATGCACCTGTGAACTATACTAGCTGACTGAAGTTATCAAACACATGCTCTCATGTGCACTTTACTTTCTTCAAGCCCTTTGCTTTCAAATCCCGTATGAGGTTTCCATTGTGCGCAACATTGGTGCATGTGTGTAACGCCTGATCCATGCTCACAAGTATGTTATGTAGGTGTTGCATCCCACTCTGGGTATTGGCAACCTCCACCCACCAGTGAAATCAGTTCTGTTACTTAAACCACTCTGATATGGGTAACAGATCTCTTAAATCAACTGGAGGGGAAGAAGACAGCCACATTTTTCTGACATAGGTTATCTAGAAATGGAGCAAATGTTAACTACCTCTATTATTTCTGGAGATAATTGAGATTTGTTTCTCTGGTCTGGAGATTTGTTGAAATTAAGCCCTGACAGACCTCCATTGTCAAAAGTCTCACTGCAGCCACTTGTGAGAAAAGGTTTATCTCTTAACAATTGAACTTTTTGTATGGTGTCATTCATCAAAGCTGTATCAAAAAATCCTTCATAAAGTTTAATAAGAGACACCAATTTAGAATTCTTCCAGAAAGGGAGATATGACAAAGTGCAAGCTAGGGAGGAAACATGCTTTCAATTGCAAGTTCATGAAAGACACAGGGAGGGGCAGGAAGGCGTCTGATTCAAAGGGCAAGAAAAAGCTTTTTGGAGCAAGAGAGGAGATCGTGAAGAGGTAAAAAGTCCATTTGGGGGGAAAAAATGCAGAATAAATGTAGAGGAAGTAGAGATGTTCAGTGAGATATTTTTGCTTGAGTAGTATGCCAGACAGTTTGGCTGTATGTAGTTCCTCATCTTCTGTTGCAATTATAGAGGACAATAGTATTCCTATAGTTTCTCTCTCCCATTAACAGAAGACAGTACTTAAAAAAACCAAAAATATAACAGTATAGCTGATTTGGTCAGTTTATTGTGCTTTTGAACTGGGAAGAAAAAAAAAAGTATGAGGCCTGTGTATGGAAAATATCTCACAGAAAATGGCTACCTCTCTTTGAACATCCCCAAGAAGATTACTCACACCTAAGAAATCTATTTCTGCAATGCTTCTAAAAAATAATCTACACATCTCCTAGGTGGTCATACTAAGCCCCAGGAAGTTGTAATCATTAATCTAAAAGTATTAGATCACATGCAAACCAATGCCAGAATTTCCATTTCAAGATGACTCAAATATCTGGTAACAGCAGAAATATTAAGCTTTATGCTGATAAAATGGAAGCAGGAGATATTTAACAGGGGATCCAGCAGGCCTTACTTGCTCACAAAACCTGTGCCCACCAAGCTCCTAAATTCTGGTGAGCTATTTCCATAGCAGCTATTTTAACACTGCTCTCTCCTGAATCTCTCGGTTCCTCTGGGAAAGGGCACAGAGTAAGAGGATGTCAGAGTGCAAGAATGCAGATGATGAGAATGCTGTAGTTCAAACATCTGCTCCCAGTTGGGCTAACAAATGCTGAAACTTTCAACACAAATGGAGCCACTTATGCAAGCAAACAGTGTTATGGCCTGGCTGCGTGGTTTTAGCACAGACGATAAGGTCCAGTGGTTGTTCCTATGGTAAAAGAGATTAATTTATAAGCTATATAAAATGCAGAGGTATTTAGTGAGTCTTAGAAAGATTAGATTAGAAATAAAATAAAATAAAGATTAATTACATTGTTTTCTGAGCTGGAATAACTCATACTTAACTTGTCAGAAGCTGGGAGCGCTTAGCATGTGGAAACTATTCTGACCTATTCTGATCAGAGTATCTGGTATACTGACACAAACTTCTCCTGAGCACAAGCTGGTAAAAAAAATATACTCCAATACCATGGCATTCCTCTGTGTGCACTTTAAAGTGCTCTGCCCAAAATATGTTCCAGCTTAGCTGTCACAAATGCAGGCAACTTCCACTGCACTGAAAGGGCTTATGCAAAGTATCCAAGAGCAAGATGTGAGCCAGTGGTACCTGTGCTTCTGAATCTGAGGGAGAGCTGGAATTTGTCCGTTAAAAGGGTGGGAACAGAGTTCTTTATTTCACATCAGGCTTGGAAATTCCAGTTTAACAAGAATCATCAGCCAATCTCCCTCAAAGCTTCCTGCTTTAATCAGCAATCACCTTGAAAATGGGTGCAGCAGGGAGACTGTAGTATAAGCAAATAACATATGACTCCTCTGCAAATGTGCTAAATGAGTCAAAATGAGGATTAGCTCAAATGAGCTCCCTCTCCTCTACTCCTCCCTCCACCTATATATAGGAAGAATGGTAAATAGTATAAGCTTGTTTCCTACATTCATCTAGAAATGCCCTAATATCTTCATGCATCAGACAGGGAAAGCTACAGTTGACAGATTCCATTACTCTTGTAATGTGGGAATTTTTTAAATGATGTGTAGGTTTTTAGGGTTGCTGGATAAATTTGGAATGACTAGCTGGTTTGGAATTGGTAGATGGATATTAGAAACTATTACATTTTTTGATGTGTCCTCCATTTACTGCTACATGTAAGTGGCTAAAAAAGTTTTATTCTGTTCTAGAGCATCTTCCAAACTCAACATCAGCATAAGCAGAAGCAATCCCATTGCAGCCAGTTGAGCTGCACAAGATTACAGTTAAAGACAGGGGATTCTTTTAGTCCATTATGATTTCTGGCTGCTCTTTTTTATCCTTAGATTTTCAAAGGTGAAAAATTAACAGAATATCGGTGAGATGGAGTCTAAACAGTGTAAAAACCCCACTGTTTTCACTTCTCTGAAAGAGATGAGGAAGTTGAAATCTTTCACTCTCCCAGTCTGACACAGAATAGTCCTATGGTTACCTGAAGTGATGAGTCAGGTTTCCAGTGTGAAATGTACTGTGTGAAAGGACAATTCCCATACGACTGCACAGTTCCTATTGTAGGGAAAGTACATAGCAGTCACCTTTAGTTTGTCATGCTGATTTTTCTGTTTAGCAGGTAATGACTTAGGCATCTGGCTACAAACAGGATTGGCACCCTACAATGTTAACAGTGACCTCTGAAACAGTGTTTGCAGATCCATTTTGCTGTCACATTCTGAAGTTTTGATGGCTTCGAGGCCAGTAAAATTGGATCAAGGCATCTTAAATTAAAGCCAAGTTTTTATCAACTACTAGTAAAAAATTTTAGTTAATATAACTAGATCTATGCATTTCCTTCATCTAAGCTGGATTAGTATGTTGAACCAGCTCCAAAACCAGAATTATATTTGTAGTGTAAGAAAGCTTTATCACTATAACATTGTCAAATACCTGTCATGCATAAAAATATTTAATGTGCCTTTAACTTAGAGCAGACCAAGGCTGGCTATAATACACTATTAATCATGCTTGAAGGACTCTTAGTATGGTTTCAGTGAACCGTTTAGGCCAGGGAAATTTTAGAGAAAGCTCTGCCAAAACTACAATACTACAAGTACACAGCAACATCTCTGGTGTATGTTAGTCGGGTTTCTAAAGACAATTGCTTTCCATGCTGACTGGGAAAATTATATTAAAATAACCAACATATTTAGGCAAAGTTGCAAGCAGTAGCTTTCTGGGATTGTCATGATACAGATGGTGCTCATATACTTATGCATGTTAGATAAAGGGCAAATAAAGAAAAGCAGAGAGGTGAAATGAGTGGATAATATCTGGTAGCAAATAACACATAATCCCAGACTTAACTGTTCTGAAATATTTCAAAATTGTTACAAATTTCTATATCTTATTCCACAGGGTTCCAAAAGGATGTCTGATGCAGAAGTACAAACAGATCCAGTGTCTATCCTACCTGCTGGGAAATCCAAGTAATGAATACACTTGGCTGCTGAAGGATCAGCAGCTCTCTGTAAACTCCCTTGCAGTAGAGATGACTCATTATTTTCCTTTACAAGGCTGTCATCAAATGCCTGAGGCTAAAGCAAACATTGGTGTATTATTTAAGGTATATCATTTACAGGATTTGTTCATTAGATGTTAGAAAGCAACTCTAAAGATCATCAAGCAATGTGTAGTATATTTAAAGAAAGGTCGTGTGGATGATTTTAAGTCTATAGAGGGTAGAGTATGTAAAGTAAGAAAGTGGCAGTGAATTAAATAAATGGCAGAAAAAAATGCATGTGACAAAGGAATGCAGTTTGTGCGGCAAGGCATGAGCAACAAATCCTCAGCTTTAGAGAGCTTTAAAGCAGCCAGGAAAAAAAAAATATCTCCTTTGATAAATGTTATACTTAAATGTAAAAACAACCAAGTTGCCTTTTATGGTTTTCAATAGAGCTGAAATTAGTAAAAAGTCTGCAGTATAATAGAATCAGTGGTTATAAAGTTATGCTTCATCTTGGTTATTAATGTAAATTAAAACGCTAAAATGCAAAGGCTTTACATGATTGAGACAACTTCTTTCTTGTCTTGGTGAGGTGGGATAACACATTAAAAACTATTTAAGGTTCTAATAGGAACACAAGGGGGCACCCGCGTCCCCACCGTAGTCCTAACTTCAAGGCTGTACCTACAATCCTGTTATTAATGTTTTTCAGATTATAGGAAATTTAGTGGTTTCATCAGATATTTGTTTATATCCATACTTGTAATTAATCCTAATAAAAACCAAAATCCAGGCACCTCCCTGCTTCACAAGACTCCTGTAATAACTGTAGTTAATAAATTTTACAGAAAATTAAGATTTCTGTGGTTTATTCAACCCTGGGCTAACCTAGACAGGGAACCGTGGGCCTGACATTTTAATCCACACTAGCATCTGAATGATACAGTACTGTATATTTTGACCTCCTTATGATGAAATAAACAAATATTTATCCTTTAAAAAAAATAATTTGCTGCTTTAATCTTAAAAAAAGTTTGTTATTTACATCCCTGTTTTCTGATGATTGATGTGACATTAAGACATAAATCACATGAAAACCCTGCCTACAGAGTGAATAGCTGTCATTCTTTATGCGAGTAAAGATTAAAACTGGAAATCAAGTGAGAATTCCATAAAATCTGCAGAATTACATTTCTAACTAGTCATAGAAGACAGAGGTAAAAGAGCCTTGTTTCTCCATATGAGCCATTGTAGGTAGATTGTATTTTTTCACTGGCCTTTGCAAATATGTGGACTTGCGTCAGACAACCAAAACTTGCTGCTGGTTCTATGCGCAGGAGCACACACAAAAGGTCCTTTAGTTCTAATAGTACTTTCTGGTCTCCTCCCTAGCACAATGGGCCTTTGATGCCATATAAAGTGATATCAATCAAGAGTGACTGCTTACAGATTTCAAATCTGATTTGTAATGACCTACATCTGTGTAGGACCGGTGACTTCTGTACATCCCCATTTATGGTAGCATGTGAGAAGATTTGGGCCTGTTATATCCAGCTTTGCTCTACAAAAAGTCTTAGGCTTTGTCTACACTACGAGAGTATACAGCTTTAATTAAATCAATGCATGTAAAGCTACATACAGTGAGACAACCACCATGGTTACATGCTGGTATGAAAGTGCCAGATGTCAGCATAGTGAGTGTTATCAGAAAAGAGGAATAAGCTATCATGCTATTTGCTGACTTCATACTGCTGTAATTGCCTCTGTATTAGAATAGTATTTAAGCAGTTTTCTAATAAAAATATGCTCTGGCTAATCAATTATATTATAGACTGTATATATATTATTATATCATAGACAGTGCATATATTATATTATGAATAGATCAGGCCTTCTGTGGAAGAGAACAACTCTTCCCTAGCCCATGCTTTAGGACCAGGTCTGCGTTAATTGAATTCTGTATTCCCAAGGCAATTAGGACTGCTGACCACGTGATTTGACTGTATCACTTGGCAATGGGGCTAATTTCAGGAATCAGGAAATCCTCTTGGCAGAAAAACAAGAAAAACAGTAAGTTTGGCTGTGGGTGCCCCTTATGCCACTAAGCTATTATTGCAGATGAAATAACGGTTAGTATTGGCACTGCCTCCCACGTGGAAACTCCCCTTTTTGTTTGATTCCTCTCTGATAACAGGAACAACACAAGCTTTGAAGAAGCAAGTCAGCGTTCTCATAAAGCAGCAACACATGGAGCCCCAAGAGGAAGAAAGGTCTTAGGAGATGCATCCACAGTTAAGTTGAGCTTCCCCATTCCACATGCCGTATAAGAAACATAAAAGTACAGCTTTTATGTTCAGGCCCGGTAAAGCTTAACAAGTCATTTGGAAATCAAAGCTTTGGAAGAGGCTGCAATCCAAGACAAAGGAAAAGACCAGCCAAAGCAATACATTGCATTTAGACTCTGTTGTCAACAAATAAGCTCTGGTTTTATGCACAGGATCTTTTGAGGGGAACTGAAGCAGATCAGACTGCTTCAAGCATCTTAAGGTGTGTTTCACGTAGGCATTTTGCAAGAATTTTGTGAAGCTAATGCAATCTCATAAATATAAAAGTCCCAGGTAACAGATGAAAATTGCTACTTTTTGTGTAAGAAATGCTTCCCTCCAAGGCGTATACCTTTCCCCGTCCATAAAAGAGCACGTTCCCAGGTGAGGTTCGGGGCTTTGCCGTGCGTGTCCCGCTGTCTCCAGGATGAGCCCTCCGGGAGCCAAACTCGCCAGCACAGCACAGAGAGGTGAGCAGCTTTGTAGCAGGTTGGGTGCACAGGTTTTTGTAACCTGAAAGCAAATTGCCTCCTGTGAAAGTATATCTGAGCCCAATTGTTCTTCTCTGGAAGCTGTCCAGATGCTTAACCTCACTGCACTTCAAGAAGGTTTTTATAGATAACTCCTGGCAAAACTGCCCTGTGCTGACTCTTACAACATGCAGCCCGAGTAGAACAATGTGATTTCCGGTATTAAACAGTCCGCCCACTAACTGTGCGCATAACCAGCGGCTAATTACCAGCACACACAAAACAGGTAATAGCACTTTAGCAGCTATTATTTATTTGGTGTAAGTATTATCTACTGACCCTTGCCTAAAAAAAAAAAACCAAACCCAAAAGCCTGGTGGTTTTTCGGCCTGCCCTGTCCACTGGTTGTCTTGCGTGTGTCTCGGAGGGGGTGTCTCTGAGGGGGCCCCGTTGGAGGCTGAGGCCTGGCCAGGCCTGTCTCCATGAGCGGGCCTGTCCCCATGGCCGGCCGACCACCTGGCCTGAAGTCGCCTGTCCCCAGGGTTGTCACACTTCCCCACCCGTGTTAGGGGATGGAGGGAAGCTGAGGCAGTGGTGAGGGCCATGCCTGGCCCATGTCTGTGCTCAGGGACAGTAGGCTTGTGATGGCTGCCATGACCCTGCCTGGCTTTTCTGTGGCGGGAGTGCTGGGATGGGGCCTGTTGGCATCAGCAAAATGGCCATGAAGTACAAGGAATCGCTTGGTGGGTCGCAGAAAGAAAGAGACCTTGCTGCATGCGACCTGTGGGGGCTGAAGTGTTGCTTGAAAGGCTGGTGCCAGAGCAGTGCCGGCTGTTTGTGTGGGCAGGCACCACACCTCCGCGCCCCGTGACCTGGTCCACACACTTTCAGGTCCCCTTGGCCTCCTCCGCCTGCCACTCCTGCCCTGGCCAAAGCGAGGGAACTGCCGAGGAGTTTCAGTGGGTCCTGGGTCTTGCAGAATATATGCCTGAAAATAACATAATTACACTCTTGTTCCTGTATAATAGGATCTTTGGAGGGTCCTGTTGGGCCACCTCTCTGCTGAAAGCATTTGTTCTGTTCAATTCTGTGCATCCATCAATCATGCTGTATTTGCATTCTCAGGGACGTTTGCAAAGCGATAAACACCTCTGAGAGTATCTAGAAAGCACAGACTTTCTCCTTATTGACGCCAGACCTGTATCTACCTTCAGCCTGGTGTTAAGCTGGAGCAGCTTTCCAGCTGGGAATCTGATTAGGATCATGCCCCTTGTAAGTACAAGATTCTTCCCTTTAGGAGACGAGGGGTTAGTCTGCTCACACTGAGACCAGGATCTGCCATTTCAGGGAGTAACAAAGCTGCTTCCAGGGTTTGTGTGTTTCACATTGCTCTGCACCCAGGGCTTAGAACATGTTTTAAGACTACCTTAATACCTTTTTATAGGTAAATGTTTACAGCTGGCTTTCAGGCAACTTATACAACAAAATCCATGGTTTCATGCATAGAAAAGATAGCACGTCAGAAGATAAACAGAAAGGGTTAGTGCACAGATGAGTTGGGGCTGGCCCCATTTGTGAAGTTAGAGATGGAATAGCTCTAATTCAGTATACTCATTTGAAAATACCAGTGAAGAATCTGGATTTGCTGTAGACTCCACCTCTTCTGGATAACACACGCAGGTCTTTACCGGCAGCTTCAGCAGTTTAGCAGTTCTGAGAACACAAAAACAGGAAATTCTGCAGCAGCCTTGACGGAGGCTGAAGATGCATACAAATTCCTTAAAGATTGTATTATTTTCTGAAAACAAATTATCAAAAGCCTTGAAGAAGAATAAAACCCTTATCAACACTCTTTGCTTTTACTTAATCATTTCCTATTAAATTTGTCACCTACTAAACTGCATAGGAAAACAGCCTCCTGCACGGGAAACATTAGCAATTTGACTTTAAACCGGAAAGGTACAAAGTCCAAATTCCTTCTTTATCACATCCCTCTGTAAGCAGGTGATGCAGCATTTGACACTACCCCTTCACCTACCTTTACACAGAGTAGGAGTAAAGGCCTTTATGATTATTGCAATGCATGGGGAATGATAAAGACAGAGCCTGGACAGAGTCTTCAGGACATTGAAAACATGATTAGAATTTTGCAGACTTATCTCTGCTGCAGTACTTCACAAATTTTAAGGATGTTTGTGATTACTTCACTAGAGTTATTTGGAAAACATAAGGGAAGTGAGGATTAAGTTGCAGAGTTTTCACTTTTTTTTTCTGTCAGCAATTTCTAATCAACTGGAGAGATAGATTCTTAGTTGGTATAAACTGAAATTGTACTACTTGAGAAAATTAGATTGAAGTAACCCAGTGTGTTGAGGCACTGTCATCACAGGAAGCTTTGTCTTTGCAGCTTTTGAGAACTGTCAATAGCTGTCGTAAGTGGAGTAAAAGAATTGCTTGTGAAAAACTTGCTTGTAAAATTGAGCTGATCTCTGAAGAAATCTTTTTTTCTTTTTTCCTTTTTGTTACACTGATTTACAGTATTGGAAAAGCATATAATTATCAAATGCCCTGTTCCTACACAAATAAATTATATAACCCCTTATAAGCAAAAGACTGACAGAAATAAGAACATATGTCTGTCTGGTAGAACTGAAAATCTTCCTATCACTCATTCACTTTAGAAAGCCCAAATCAAAACACTGCTGTCACAATTCCTCTGCAGGCAGGTTGTCACAGAGTGCTGCATTCAGGGAGCGTCCCCTTTCAAGGGCATAAACAGAGGGTTTGGAAGAAAGCATGGGATTTTGCCAGCAGCTAGCTTCAGTCTCCACCTGTGTGGGCTGGGAGGGAGCATGGGTTAACAGGACAGTGGGCAGTGCTGTAATTGCTGCTACAATTCGAGGCTTGTAGGAAGAGCAAGAGTTTAGCTTGCAGATGTCCTGCTGCCTGCTTCTGATCCCCTATCTGTTCTTTCTCAAAGCTTTCTCACTCAGCCTCTGTATAGGAGACCATAAATTCCTTTCTCACATAGTTTACACTATTTCTAGTACATATATGAACATAAGTTGCCACCAGTCCAGAGATGATACCATGTTATGCATGAATGCACATCATGCTTCGTCGCTGAGGAGATCAGGTGCAAATAAACACATAGATAGATACCTGGTGAGTTCCTAAAGCCTGGTGATTCTCACTCTGAGTACTATAGGAGACTTGCAGAAGTAAACCTGTGCTAGATCTTAAGCCAAGGTATTTCGCAGCCTTGGGTATTTATATCTGTAAACTAAAATACCTGGGACCTGAGATGACTGAAAGGTGTCCTCTCACTCAGCTGCCGGAAGAATAGAAGAGCAAGTAGGTGGAGACAGTAACCTTTTAAATGTCTGCAACACAAATTAGCAGACTTCCTTCATCAAATTCAGTAATTAAGGCTAGATAACTTTATCAGCACCTATTTATTGACACAAAATGGCTGTATCTATATTCAAATTCCCAATCATGAAGCAGAACCTGGTCTTCAATGTTATAGAAACAATTCCCTGTAGCCAGAGAACCCACTAATGGTGCACACTAGAAGCATTTTGGTGATTGCAGCCAAGTGCTTGCAACTGTGCTAGCAGAGCTCCCCTACCAGAGATATGAGCTACACAAATTTAATTCCAGTGTGACTAAATCCATGCTACGGCTTTTATCAATGTTATTACTATACTTGAAAATCATTTTGGTCTCTCTTCTCCCACCCTCTTGCCTCCACGCACTCCTGCCAGTAAAACTCCCAAGTAAAAACTAGGGTTTTGTCCCCACCAATTTGCTGTTTCCGTGGGGTCTGCAGGCAAAGGTTAGTTACTGCAGTGCGGTGAGTCAGCCCAGCTGGTTTTCATATATGAGTTGCTGAGGAGGGTTAAGCTCCTTTGAAAGGGATTGGGAAGGAAGAGCTAACACATCAGCTGCTAGAAGAAAGGCTAGTCTGGGACATGGACCAGGTAGGAGCTGTGTGTTACCGAATCATCCCTTGGGCAGACAGACTACTGTGGGATGGTTGTCTTTTCAATCTGGACTATGCGCTCAGCCTTTCATGTGGAGTCTGTTGGTGGCCTTCTAAGGAAACACCAGTCCTTGACAAACTTTTCTGGGTCTAGACTCCTTAGGAGCTTGTGGTGTGATTTGTCTGGAAGTGCTGTGGCAATGCCTTAGCTCAAGCCCTTATTAAAAACTAACCTTTTGGAAGTGTTGCACACCTGTAACCCAGTGAAGCAGTACGCTCTCCCACCTTTATGTTAGAATCCTAAATGTGGACTTAGCCACTTAACTTCAACCCTGAAAACATAAACAACTTTGACCTTCATCAATATTTATTTAAAGGTGAATGGTAATGCAAAAACGTAAGTTTACTGAAGCCCAGAAGTACATAGGAACATTCATCACAGAAATAACAAGCTTACTTTTTAAAGTTGCCTTTCCCTGTAAAATGTGCTAGTGTTTTGTAAGCAGGGGATGTGTCACTATAAAGCCTCACTGAGAGACCCAAGCAGGGCTTGTATTGGGTATCTTGATCTGAGAGAATGATGGCGGATTATCTTAAATTTGTAGTCTATCTTGATTGTTGCAAGGAAGTTTAGTAACAGTGCAAAAGAAACCTGAAGTCTGTGGTGTGTTCAAGGGATACAGGAGATATGGCATGGCGAGAGTTAAGGCAAATCTGCCTTCTTTCATTGTTCCGTGTCACCATGTCAGTCATGATAGCTGACCTGCAGTGATGTAATATAATATGGACACTGATGCTTTTAACAAATGTCAGTTTGAAACAACAGCTTTTAGAGAAAGTTTCTTGTTTTAACCAAACCCAAAATTAAGCAGTTATTATCTTGTGTCCTGTAAAGCATATTGTTCTAGCTTGGAAAAAAATGAAACTAAACCATATGCTGAACATGGAAGAATTTAGAAAACTTTACTCTCTTTCCATCAAGTCCGTGCCTCATTTTTCTAGCTTCAAGGGGGGAAAAAAAAAAAAAGAGTTATTGCTGTAGACAGGGTAAAGATGGTAGTTACTATTCCTAGTCCATTACGCAAGAGTAGGTGCTTTCAAGTACTTGGAAACAAACATTGTACTAAAATTACTACTGGTTACTGGCAGAATTACTTGTAAAAGTCTATATTCTAGGATGGAAATAGTATTTAGGGTTTTGCAGAAAGTGTTCCTTAAGCTTTTTGTTCAGATGTATCTTTGTTCTTATGTACACACATTTGCCAAGAATTTCCTAAGCAACTAATAATTATGCATACTTCAATTTGGGGGTATTCGGCTAGTAGCTTCTCAAAGAACTTAACCTTTTATGCATGCTGATTCTTTGGCAGTGAGATATTGTAAAGGTCACCCCAAATTGACATTATTAGCATGCTTTCAACCTTCTCATTTATTTTGAATTTACTCCCCCAAGTTGACTCTTCCTGAGACTGTGGTGTTAGTTCCTATGAAAGCTGAAAAATACGATATTAGTTTGGAACTGGATTTGTAAGTTTGGGGACAACTTACTATCTGTTTCTGAGGAATATTTCTCATGTTTTCAGGCTCAAAAATTTATTGTCAGATTCCATGCATTGATCACATTTATCTAAGTACTTTTTTTATATCTGACTTCCTCTTAATACATTTAGTTGATCTCTGCCCTACCAACAAGAGAACATATTGAAGTACTTCTGAAAGATCTGAATTTGCAATCTGAGATAATTAAAACTAATATGAGTAATCTCATTGCTATCAACAACACACATCTCAGAAATTTAAAGCAAGATTTTTTTTATTCTGTTGTTAGTGTGAATTTGGATCTTGCTGTTAACTGTCTACAAAGGGAAAAAAATTGTCCTCTGGCTGGAAAGACCAGTTTTTGCAAGTTAATGCAATGTCTACCTTCAAAATAGACACCTTTAGAAAGATAATGCATTATTGTTCTTACACTTATTTGTACTTCATAGATGTAGTTGGGCTTCCTTACATTAAAGCCAGAGATACAGAAAGCACTGAACAGAAGAGGGGAGTTTGTCTTGCAGTGAGAGAAACACAGGTCACCCTTAGGGCCTTTCCCTGTTGATGGCTGTTTTCCTCATAGCCTCCTCAAAGTGCAATGCAAGACAGATGGAGGCTTTATACACCACCTCTCTTAAGGGGGCCAAAATGGGGCTGCGGGGCTTGCTTATCCTCTGCTGCTCATGGGAGCTCACAGAACCTGGGACTTTCATGTGAAGTGGAAGACCCTGAACCATGCAAGGACAAGCGAGGCTTTTCCCAGAATAGTATGCAAGGAACACATCAAAAGGTAGCTACATATATGTGTTTAATTTCACTTTTCCCAGTGTATATTTCACCTGAGATATTTCTCCACAAAACGGGTTTGGTAACTGTCTCCAGGGGACAATGTTTCCAGCCTCACCATAGCCCTGATTCATATGCGGTCATTGTTCAAGTGAGATATGTCCACGCCTAGGCAAGACAGACTTTTTCTTTTCTTTTTCCTGTTGCATTTGGTGGGATATTTAATTTTCATTATCAGAACTAGTCCTGAGCTGTGGATTTAATATCCGGCCCATGAGGAGGTTTAGGCTTGGGCCAGATGATGAACAGTATATAAAAGCTAATGTTGCTGTACTGTATAAAGAATCAGCTCAGGTGGAAAAGGAAAGGTGTGAAAATGGGAGGTGCTCAGAATGAAATGGACTGCAAACAAGCTGCTGCAGAACCATATGCACAACCTGTTCTCAGCAGTGAAATATTAAAGATGAAGCAGATAAAACAATCCTTGGTATTGAAAATAAGATTACTGCTTTCATGCATGTGTATTGGCACTGCAGCCCTTTCCACAGATGGACACTATTAAAGGGAGTAATCAAATATCAACATGTGTTTCATACAGAAAGAGACCTTAAGCTAACTGGCTAGCAGAAGAATTTTTATATTTATTTATTTTTATATCAGAAAGGTGACCAAGATCTTTAAGCTTTTTTAGGCTGATACTGTGTGGCTGATCTGGTGGTGGTTACGGGGACCTCAATGTGATCCTCACCTCAAGTTCCAGTCCAACAAATGCATAATACATGTTTTTTAAGAAAAAGCATAATGCATGAACCTGATTTCACACAGGGTCTTATCACCATTTCTGATAGGTTTCAACATGCACTAGGATAATCTAGATGTCAAAAATTGACTTGCTTTTACTGTAATTAAGTGGCTATACATCAGGATCACCTAAACTGAATTTAATAGAATCACAGAGTGTAGAACAGATGCAATGCTGCAAATCTTGAGTGGCATTTGTCTTCTCTCAGTATGATAAATATTGCAGCTACTTACTGAATTACTTAGCATACAACATTTCTGAAACTGATTCTGGACAGGGCACGGGGAAAAGGACACCGTACACAGATTTGCAATCATCACATCAATCTTCCAGTGACTAATCGCAATCCCATCCAGTTCTATTCAAGCTGTACAGAGCAGTCTCCTCCCCTGCCTTCCTGGCAGAAAAACAGACAAAATTGTCACTTCCCCAAGTTGCTTCCTCATGCAGCAGCTGAATCCCATCTCCGTCCTGCTCTCCTGTTCTGGGCTTGACTTCCCCAGTGCCTTTGTGTCTTGTGAATGCTGTGTGACTCTCCATTCTTGACATGGTCTCTTTAGTAAAACTGAAAAAAGTTGCTGCTGTTATTACAGGAATTGAAAAGTACTTTCCCAGTTTTATGTCTATTTTTAACCACCAGTTTATCAAAGTTTGCTGCTTGAATTTCTGTTAAACTCCCTTTTTGTAGACAGCCCTGCTGTTCAACTGCAGTTAATCTTTTCGTCTATAGTAATGTTAGGTTTGTTTTAACTTTTATTGAGGTAGTTGATAAGATCCTGTGGATTACTGAACTCAGTAAAATCTGTATGCCCTACAATTGTATATTACATAGTACTTCTTGATCTTGCAAACTCACTAAATGTCAGCGGAGTGGTACCAATAAAATTGTACACACTGCTTTCCTAACAGGGCAAGAATGAGTTGTTCTATCCAAAAATGACTGTCTGAAATGGATTTTTCCATGAACGGTTTTGTCAGTGTGTGTGCGTGCATGTACACACATACAATCCCGGCATTCCTGGGACCTCGTGGATTAAGTTCCCATAAGCACACATGATATAATTTCTTCCAGGACCAGATTCATGTGGTAATGTCATTGTTGCACAACTGTTTTTCTCAGCTTTAAAATAAAGACATTAAGTGCTAAATAATCAAAAAGTTTTCTTCCTTACTTCCTCCCTATTTTTTTCTGATGTGAAATTTAAAAGCCAAAAATTAAAAAAAAAAGGGAAAAAGTTATCTTCTGTATCAGAAGTACAGACATTCCCTTACAATAAAAAGAGTTTCGTTATCCCCCCCCCACCCCCAAAACAGAAGTTGTTT
>JANZLQ010000009.1:24704534-24756630 GCA_026212715.1 Elanus axillaris | reverse complement strand
GGGGGGGGCAGGGGGATTGGCATGGGTGGTAATATATGCTGTTAATTAAAAGGATTATGAACTGTCTCAGAATAAGGATCAGGAAAAAAGTTGTGATTACAGTACTGCAGTGCTGTACACCTGCTGGATGTGTTATGAAGGAGTATAACAACACTCATCTTGAGTTCTCGGTTGAAATTTTCTTTTTTGAAAAACTTCATAATGGTTTGCGAAGCAAAGTCTCTTTTTACTAGTATTTATTTTTAAGTGACTTGAGGAACTAAAGGTCTTGTTGCTGTAGCAACAGTCTCTATGGGGATGTCACATCAAAGTAACTTTATTTAATTCACCTTTTCGTGCCTAGTATTCTCATACAGCCAGGTTCTTCAGGCTAAAGTAATAGTACTCCACAGGACAGGTGTAAGTCATTTTGCACTGACCTTATGTTTTCTAAGGTTGATAGGGATTAATGAGTATCTAACCACTCCGGTAGTTAGTTTGTCCCCCAGGAGAGACTTTGCTACCACTGCGTTGCCTCACACTGGGACTGCAATGCCTGCACATTATGCTCTTTTCATTGCTGTGATACTGCGTACTAGATGACGCCTCTTCTTTTAAAAAAATGACAAGCATCCAGGATTTCTTGTTCACTACTATGAGGTGATAGGGAATTCACAAGCCTGGAATCATATGGAGTTTGTGACAGCTGTGCTTTGCTTGGTTCCCTGCAGACATGGGACATGAAATTCTTGACTGAAGAGACATTAGGATATCTACATTTTACTCTTCTAACAGTGGTTACTCCTAAAGTTGGTTTCAGTACCAATTAAAAGGAAAGTTGCTCTGGAGAACAGAGAAGCTAAGTAAAACCTCAAGCAATGCACCGCATAGACCGCTGGGTTTTGAGCAATCCACAGCTGAAATAGAGAATGACAGCCCAGATAATGCAACAAATGGCCTAAAAAGCACCAAAAGCTTCCCAGATTCCCTCATGGGGTCCAAAGAGGAGGACATTAATCAGGACAGACAGAGGAATCTGTAACCAAACAGGTTTGGCCATTACACAAGAATACCATGCAAACATGAAACTGGAGGAAAAGATCTTTATCAGCACCTAGCATGCAAAAACATACAGAAGGGAAACTCAAACAGTATTATGTGCTGCGGTACTATGATACAACTGCAGATGGATGTGTTAGCTTGTTTTCCCTCATTACTGGCAGTAATTACTGGCACCACATTGAACATTCAGTAAAAGTACTTGTCTCAGTCTGCTTGCTCGGCATCAGAACTGCTTTTCCCACTACTCTGATTCCTTAACTTGACTTGAACCAAGACTAGGGCTTTATGGGGCAAACAGGCCAAACTGAATCAAAGGATTTCAGAATTAATGCATTTCCTTTAAGAAGAATTGTAAGGTTTTAGAAAAATTGGTACATGCCATCTGTAATCATACAGTGGAGTTAATGCTAATCTGCAGTGCCATAAGAAGAGCTCAAACAAGGGGAGAAGGCTGTTTTGATATTTCAGGGTGAAGCAGGTCCCTTAAATTACCTGTGTAGCTGATGTTTCTTTCTGTTCCTGCCCCATTGAGAGGCAGACTGTGCTGATATTATCCGTAAGAGCACTTTCATGATTTACCTATTGCCTTTTTGAACACCGCTTTACTTAGCCCTTGCTTCTTGTTAGTATCACCCAATGTGAATGGGGCTGACAGTGGAGTCAGCCAAGGGAGAAAAGTTTGACCATTCCATCCACCTAAATCCAATGCAGGAGCCTAACCACTGTGTTTGTAACAGGGGCTTATCCAGCTGAGGTAGTCGCCGTAAGGAAATCCTCTGGTGGAAAGGAATGCCACTGGCAAAAGGCACTCCCAAATGATGGTCACTGCCATAGCTCTTCTCCTGGTACCAAAAGGCCAATGGGACTACAGAGCCACCAGGCTCATCCCATCATTCTGGCCATATTATCATGCCTTATCACTGCTCGTTGACCTCAATACTGCCTGACAGAAGTTTAGAAAGAGTGTAAGTCATTTACTATCATTCATCTCTAAATTCCCAAAGCTTCCTACAAAGCTGGGAAAGAATTGTCCTTGTCTGACATGTGGGAAACTGAAGTGGAGCAGATGTGCTGAGAGATAGAGACTTGCTCACGCTAGCGTGAACAGCAAGCTGTAACTAGGAGTCAGGTTTCCTCAATTCATTGAATAGTAAGTGCCAGGTTCATGTTGTTCCTTCCTTAACAGTTACAAAAAAAAAAAAAATCTATGTACTGCATGATTGATGACTTATATATCCTTATTCAAATAGATGCACAAATCTGGTTTAATGAAAGGAAAAAGCAATATTGTGTATTAATGAACTCTGAATAATTATATTATGCTCTAAGCATTGAGTACAACAATTCTCACTAGGGGGGGAAAATCATTGGGCAAGAAAAATAATTGTTTCACTAGCAATTACCATTAGAGTATTAAAGAAACTGATGTACTTATCATTAAATAGTCTCTCTGGAAGCTTTTGTTTCCTAATAAAGTGCTCATCTTGTGAAGTATCATCAGGAGTACAGTAATTTGATTCTGATGATGAGCCTTTACCTGCTTACTAGAGAATTGCTTGTAAATATTAATCATGGATTCCCACCATGGGAAAAGAAGGTACAACAGACATTCCCAAATTATGAAAAAGAAATCATTAAGGCCTAGCTGCCCTCCTCATCCTCTGTTAGCTATGACTTCAAGGAATCAAAAGCACATGAGACCCTGGTGACAAATTGCATATCACAAAGGAGCTCTAACACCTTTCTTCAGCCTCCAGTTGCACCACGCTATTTGATTAGCCCAGCAATGGGAGTGAAATTCACCCCTGTGCTACCGGGTGCGTAAGGTTGTCAGTGGTTAGCTTGGGGATTGATTTGCAGGAGCTCTTCACAGGTTGACTTTCACTCTCTTAAGAATGGCAAATGAAATGCTTTAAAAGAGAGGGTAGAAGGAAGATGTAGGTAGTCGGTACAGAATTCCCTGTTCTGTGGCCAGTGTTCAGAGAGTGTTACAACACGCTGGATTTTTCTTGAGATTGCACAGTTTAGCCCTCTGCAAGTTGTGCTTTTTTATTTGCTTTTTCTTATCAAGATGGACTATCTTCCTCTGCAGTCTAGCGTTTACATTGGTGATTCTTTTCACCCACTCATTACCTTTCATTTTTTCACCTGAAGGTGGAGAATCTTCCGACGTGCTATATACTATCACCATAATCTCCCCAGTTTATTGGGTGGATGGGGAAAACCCCCACCAATAAATAGTTTGGTTTTTAGTTTTGCTTTGGCTGAAAATACAATATAAAGCTATAGTTTCCACTGTTACACTACCATTTCAGAAATCCCAAGTGCTTCAAGACAGAGAACAAATGTATTTATGCATATCAAAATGCCAGGTTTCTACAGCCATTCTCCAAAATGGGAAGGCACTTATTCCACTTTCTAAACATATCAGAGTCTCCTATGAACATAATTTTAGAAATTCAGAGCTCTATAAATTTGCTCTTGAGTTTCTGATGTGCCCCAGTTAGTTCTTGAAAAACTACCACAAAAATAGCATTAATCTTGTAGTTTCATTTTTAAATACTGAAGATTGTAAATCTGCAGAATGAGGTGTGAATACCCTAAAAGGAATCCTCACAAGGAGAATTAAAGATTTTTTTTGCATACTAAGTGTTCTTAATATACCAAAACTTTTGTCTTAAAGGCAGATGACACATACCCTGCCTCTGCACACCTCTGCTGCCCTTTGGCTATCCAGGTCTCGTGGCTGTCATCTTCTTTAGACACTGCCTAACATTTAGGCATTGATATGATCAGTGCTTCACAACAGAAGCCCTTTATCCCTCCCATTAATCATTTTGCTAAGTTACTTTATTGCAGTTGGTGGCAATAAATGTGGAATAAGATGCTACAGTTGTCCTTAAGTGTTCTCAATTTATGATTTCATATTATAGGGTCAGAGCCTACTGGTCTGTCTTGTACTGTGCCGAGTATGGCCTTGTGAAGCTCTGAATGCCTATATTGTGCTTTATTTGAAAACACTTACCTGAGAACTCATGGAACAGCTATCAAAGAGACACACTGTGATGATGGTGGTTATTACGCTGTCAGCCATTTAAAAAGCTCTTTAAAGAAAAAAAGCTTATGGAAAAATAGACGAAAATGTGAATATTTGTCTGGTTTTTGTATGGGTGAGAATTTTTAATGAGGGTTCCAGAAATTTTTTTTATACGTCTTTTCTGTAGATTTTATTTCCCCATCTCTTGCATGTGTTTTTTATATAATATTAGCACTAACCTTTGAGTCACCCACATCCTGGTACGCATCACCACATTTTCTGTATGAAACAGAAGAGAATCTTTACATATTATCAGACACACACAAACTAGTAATTTGTATTTTTTCTTCTCTTTCCTTCTGAAAAGGGGGGTGAGATAACTGTACTAGAAAAGTCTTACCCAAAAACTCTTCTGAAAAAGTATTGTCTATGGAATATGGCATGCTCCTCAGTCCTTTTAGTTTAGTTTATGGGCTGTTCAGATACAACTGTTCTTTAAAAAATGTCATATTTCTCCTATTTCTTCATTTTCTCACCTACTGTAACTGCTGTAGAAGGCAAAACAACCTGTGTTGTGCTGTACTCCTCCACACCACATGCCCCACATTAGTGTTGCAAACATTTGCTATCTTTCAAGTCATCATATTTTTCATGACTTTGGTACCATTTCATGAAGTTCTTTGTATTTAATTTAAAGCAAGTCTGCTGGAGCTGAGACATCTTTTTTGTTTCTCGGTTTGGGTTTTTTTGTGTCTGGGCATTGTTTATTTATGTTTCTAGTATTGCAAAGCTAAAAGGAAAACTTAAAAATGTGAAGCCAGGATATACAATACACTCAGAGTGTGATATATTTTTCCCACACTGTGGAATTTGGTCAGCTCCTGGTTTTTTCAAGCATCTCAGCTGGTTAGATGTCTACTCCCCCTCATCTCTGTTGGAAGATCAGTTTGCCTGGGAATACTGGGAATAGTTGATTTACTTAAACTTCTTCATTTTCCTGAATCTTGACTTACAAGCTTCCTCCAGTTTGGATTACTTTAGGCTAAGATAGCTAAGTTTCTACTTGGAGCAGTAGAAACTAAGTACATTTAGGCCAGAGTGAAAGAAGAATAGTGTTATAGTATATAATAGCTGCTACTGGTTTTAATACAGGTAACACAGGTAAACAATAGCAATGTGAAGAATTAGCAGGAAGAAATGTACTCTAAATGTATTCAGTATACTCTAAGTTACTGCTCCTTCTCTTTTACACACTGGAACCTCTTCTTCCCTCCATGTCCATCAAGCTGTTTCCAGCTGGAACCCCCAGACCTAAGGAAAGAGTCAGGTAAAGCCAGGAGGATGTTAAGTGCCCAACCATGGGATCTGCAGGGATGAGCCTAGTGGAGGCTTGCCTAACCACTCACACCATACAGCCTGGGAAGCAGATGGAAAGATAAATGCCTAGGTAGCTTTTGAGGATCTGTGTTGAAGTTTTCCATCTGTAAAATGGAGAGAGTAACACTTATTTAACATTAACGCACTTATGCAGAAGAGGTGTAAAAGTACTTTGTGGAAGTCTGCACTTGTGTAATTACAGCTACTTTAGACGACTCTTCAAAAAGCTTTTTTAAAAAAGTTTTAAAGGCTTAAAAAAATGAAGGTATTAAACATGAGGATTCTACAAAATGTTACAACCCACCATGGAATTTCAGAAATTTCATTTTATCCAGAAAACAAACAAGATGGGGAGTGGAGTATAAAGAACACACGTTTTATCTCCACAGTCCTCATTTATGTGAAGGGAGAGATTTACAGCAAAAACAAAACCCAGTCCCTTTACACTCACAAATTGCTTATGTAGAAACCTTAAACCCTCATTTGTAAACCTTTTCATGTTTTGGAAAAGGGTGTTCCAGTAGTGTTTTCACACTAAATTCTGTGTCTGCCCACAAAACAGATACACATTCAGTCCAAGCTGCTGAAAGGCAATCACAAAAAGAGCACCCAAGATAGTTAAATGAAGTCATTCTGTCTGGAGCTGGGAGAAATCCCTTGGGTGTTGCAGCTCTTCTAAGAACCCCAAAGCTTTTTGTCAGTAATTCAGCACATACCTGACCAAAAAAAAAAAAAAAAAAAAAAGTTGTCTGACTGGTTTTGTTGTTTCAGCTGTGCTGAAGCAGGGGAAGCAAACAAAGCTTTAGCATTTCAATTAAGTTTCAAGTCTGATGATATTTTCAAGTAAATATTTGTCAGTGTTGATGCCCTCTGAATAGCTCAGTTACGGCATTTTATATTTATCAAATTGTTTGTTGCCAGCAGAAAAAATAACATGGGTATTTCTCGCAAGGAGGAAAAATGTCATCCCAGGGCTCCCTCCCTTAGTACTTAACGTATTCTGGTGGCAAGGAAAACAGTTGTTTTCTTGTCTCCTATGCTGGAATTTGTAACTGAAGAGGGGAAGTCTCACATCTATCTTTTAACACTTGACCAGATCAATGACTTGTGATATCAGAGCTTCACGATCTCAATACAATTTGCAGTAAATGTAGGTTATTTTTTTTTCTGCCTTCAGGAAGTGGGCTGCCAAGCACTGAGATTCTTTCTGCTCCAATGATATAAACAAGCACCAAAGGAAGTCAGGTCAAACTCTCATCTCTTCCTTTCTACTCCACGCTGTCATTAAGAAGAATAAGTTTTGATTCGTTTTGCTGCAGGTTTCAAGCTGAATATAGCAGAAAAACATGAATGCATTTCAGTGGTTTCTTTTCAATATTTTCAAAAGATCTTCCAATTAACCAGTAATAATCCCAAACGCAGCATTTGCAAGAAGCTGGGGGTTTTATTGTGCTTGGTGACTTCAAAGTAACAGCAGCCGTGAGATTATCCAATTGCAATTCTTGGCAGCAGCTGTTAAATCTTAAATTGCTGAAACATTATCTGCGATACGGTGTGATAGACCCTAGCAAAATTGTATGTAAACTTACATGGACAAATTTGAAACTTGCATCCTTTTATACTTCAGAAAAACTAAAAGAAGTTAACTAAGTGGGGAAAAGGCCTTAGGAAAATAGCGATCACCAGACAGCTTGGAGTCAGCTTATCTCTTTGATCAAAAGATACTGGGTTTAAATCACAGGTAAACAGGCTTTTGAAGTATACCAGACTATTTAATCTGTAACCACCAACACGAATTATTTTGTACTCATTTTAATCAGGAAAAGTGAACATTTCAGGTTAGAGAGAAAGTGTCTTTAGCAAGGTGACCAGGTTATCCTGCGAGATTACTATGCATTTACCACACCCACTCTAGCAAGGCACCAAACACACTGTGAAATAACTAGAAAAGTACTGGCTGTATAGAAGACCTTTTCTAGGCGTGCCTGCAAAACCTAGGAGTGGCTTTGATCGGTATTTATTCAGCCCACTAATTCAGTTGCTCTGATTAACACATGTGCGGACATTCTTTGTATTTCCCTAGACTAGTTTAAAATCTGCTATTTCTGCAGAAAGAAGCAGCTGATTTTTTGGTGAGAGACTGGCCTTGCAGAATTGGGACTCAATGTGTAATGTTTCCTATCTCTTCGAGGAAATTTGCCTTTTGATATCCCTCCCTGTGCATCCTTTCTGGAAACATGATTATTAAAAGTAACAAGTAATTGCTGGAAGAAAGAAAAGCTAAATGTGATTAAAATTTGAACTGGCCTTTTATTTGTGTGCATATAGCACCATTGAAACCTCTCTTTCTCAAAGTTGTTTTCGTTTCCTCCTCTAAATCTATGTATATAGAAGTTCAATTTCTTCTAACAGTTTAGGGGGGGTGAATTTGATTTATTGGAGGATTAGGGAGGGTTGTTATAAATGCATGTCTCCTCATTCAGTAACTCAAGCTTGAGGTCAGACTGGATGGCGTGCAGTCACACACAATTTGTCTGTAGTGATGAACTTTCATTATCTTAATATCCCAAACAAGGTACCTGCTAGCAACAAAACCACTTCCTTTGTATCACTGGGTAAAAAAAATACCTGGGTCTGTGTATTATTATCTGCCAAACTTTAAAAATCTGCACTTCCTGAAGAAAAAGTAGCAGAACAGCTGAAAGCAAAAGCTCAGTGCCTAGCTGGCTAAGGGGCTGAATATTTGGTGGGTTAATCTCATTATATTTGGTAAATCTCTCAAAAGTTAAATAACTTCATTTCTTTTATCTGGGTTTAGTGGGCTACACTTCAGCGAAAAAGTGGAAGAGCAAAAAGTAAATATAACAAATTGTCAGGCAAGCAGACTGCAGCTAGAAGGCTGGTCGGATGTTAAGGAAGTACTTGGAAGACATTTAGGTCTGCAATTGCAAAACCTTTTTTCTCACAGTGAATTGAATCAAATTGATCTGATCCTTCTAAAGTCAAGAGAAGACAAAAGTTATTTTTACCTCAGAACATTTTCACATCCCTGAAAATGATCTTTGACTAGTTTAAGGACATTTTACTACTTAGATGACACGGTAAGAGGAGGAGGAACCATTCTTTTGACTCTGTGTATAAGATCCTTGTGGTTCTGTTTTGACTAGAGCAATTAAATATATAGGTGCTCATACTGAAAATGTTATTAAGGATAAGAAGTGGGGAGAAAGTGAGAGATTTTTGAAGGTTAACCATAAAAGCTATATCTAAAACCATACCACAGCAAAACTTTTCCATCCAGGCTGCACGGAATATCTGATTCCCCTTTCAGTTCCCACTGCCTTCTGCAAAGACTGAGCAGTAGAAGGTGAATTTGGAGGAAAAAAGCAAGATCTGAGAACTTTGCCCTGTAGATTCAAGTATATCTTGGAACAAAAATAGACACTGAGCTGTCATTACAGGTTTTTTTTTTCTGCCCACTGATGTGGTATACACTGTCAAGTCATCTGTAAAGCAATTAAAAGCTTTTTGTTCTAGCTTAGAGTAAGAGAAGTTTCTCCACGTATTTTTAATGTCGAAATAGATCCATTAGATCCCTTATGTGGACAGACACTTCCAGCAGCATCTTGACATTGATTAAATATCAAGCCAGTTATTATTTGTGACTGATCCTCATCTGAGGAGCACAAAACATTCTGGTGAGACAGCTGTCATGAGTGACATTTTTATGGATAAAAATGCTTCCCCCCACTTCTTAGACGGTACAGTACAACATGTCTGTGATGAGATGTTGTAACATACACATCTTCCAAGTATTTCAATTAAAGTCACGAGCATAACCATTTTAAAGCTACACTGTTCCTTTTTCTGAGCTATGCAAATACAGAAGTAAAATACACAGCTTAGTAATAGATGCATGCACTTCTGCAAACATCCTATTACATTTTGTGTGTACATATGTGCATACGTGTATTTACACGCACTTGCATTTACAAAGAAAGTGTTGGTTTCATGTAGCGATATAAATGATGAGGTACCACCGGAGGATCTGTGACTTTAAATGTGCTTAATTGGGGAAAAAGTGTGGAAATCCTCAAACATGCGTGTGGGTGGTGTCTGAAAGAAGAGTAAATGTCTCGCAAGGTTTCCTTGTGCAAACAGTGATCTCCTTCACTAGCTGTTTTGGATTATTTTGACCCGAGAAGCCACCACAATGTAACGAAAAGCACCTAGAAGAGTGTTTCAGATAAGCAATCGACTTCGGATCTTTTTGTTTTCCTCCTTTTCCCTTCCTCCCGTCCCCTCCCCCAGCCCCATGTGTCCGACCCAAGGAAGAAGCAAGGGGGCACGGCAGAGTTTCATTAGGCTGCTGCAATTAAACCCTTCGGTGGCTGTGAGGAACCTCTGAGATGTTAATAATGCCTCGAGCTGTCCCTGTAACGCCGAATGCAAACTGGGCTTTCGCTCCTGCCCTAAACTCAATTCCAGCACAGGAGGAAACCTTTCTCCTTGCTGGGACAAACTCTGCCCGCTTCTGGGATGGTGCTGGTGCACAGCCAGCCCGGGGGGGGCTGGCAAGCTGGGCACTGCTAAGCTTACAGCCGCTTTTAAAGCAAAAAAAAAAAAAAAAAATTAAGCTAGCATCCTTACTGCTGGGACCCCTTCAGCACAGGACTTTTCACCGTATTCTGCTAGGAGATGCTCAGTATCTCTTCCTTGTAATGCTTAGGCATTCCAAGGGTAAGGAAAAATAGGAATTTTCTACATTTCCCACTAGGTGCCTGTCTGCATCTTGCCACTACGGGTTGTAAAGATTCGGTTCTGCTTTCTACAGGGAGCTATGCTGTGTTCAACGTGCTTTAACACAGAGGTCAGAGCATTGAGCACCTGATGGAAGAGCCGTATATCTCTCTTGCAGACAGTGACAGTCCAGATGTATTTTTTTTTACTGCACTATGCCAATAATAAACTATCTTTGCTAATAGCAAGAGGATTTTATGAACAGTTTTCCCTGAAGCCATTCAGAACAGAATTCTTACCTGAGTCATTTCAAATCAAATAATTGTTTTTCTCAGGAAACAAGACTTTCACTCAAGTCTAAGTCTCTAGCTGTACCAGAATTGGGGGGAGGAGGGGTAAAAATGTCTCTTTCTTGCTAATACTAGTGCAGTTTCAATTTTTTAGGAAGAGTGAAAGGGAGTATAAAGTGCTTAGAAGGACTAAGATGTACGAGGAAGCAGGAATTGCCTCTAGGCTACTTAAGTGATGGCAGTTCCTTGGCACTTAAACTTGTTGAAAAACAAAAAAATTAAAACCAAAGCTCGAGTTGTTAACAGTCTTGCATATGTAGAACCTGGTATTGATAAAACTTGAGTGTTGGCATAGTTACATATGTATGTATGTGTACCTGCATGCATAAAATCCAAGTATGACTATCCTTAGGTAAATGTGCACAGGCAGTTACCTGCAAAGAATCTGACCATTCTAGACCGGTGTGGGTCCAGTGCTTCAACAGGAAGATGGTATTTGCTGCTGGGTTTGTGCAGGGTTAGATGCCTTTCTCTGCCTCAGGTTTAATCTGTAAAATGGATCTGGTAATTCTGCACACAGGAAAAAAAAAAATCTGTCTGGTTATTAACCACTAATTGCAAATAGTACTTACTGACTAATTTTGAATAACAAATATATTTTGGGTAGTTCAGATTTTTTTTTTTTTGTGAACTGGAGCAGATAGGAAAATAATTCACTTGCATGGAATTGTTCAGCTCTGATAACTGCCATTGTAAAATATAAAATATAAACGTTATCCTGTGTAATTAAGACACAGAAGAATTTTTAATAATCAATCAATCGATCGTATTTTAACTAAAAAAAACCCAAACAAACCATGAAACCCCAAACAACTGTTGGGAGGGGTTTATTGAAGTTCTAGTCGCTTGCTGTTGTTGATGATGGAATATAACCCATTTTATTGAAGAAAGTTACATTCTTTTTAATAGAGTAGAGCACAGAGAACCCAAAAGGAAACAATTTTAACTCTGACCTATAATCATGTTTCTTACTGCTTTGTCTTCTATTTCTAAAATTAGTATTAAAAAATTAAAATCCAGATTAAAAATGTTTTGTAGTTTATCTGAGTGTTTAATTTGTTACAAGTTGTGCAATCTTTTTATAGTTCCATGCAGCAAACCACTGTTTTAGGTCACTGAAGTCAGCTGGGCTCAGTGTGAGACCTGCCCATCTGATTCTCTTTGCAGGATCAGAGACAGTTTTCATCTGCGATGGTGTCTACAAGTTTCAAAGCACAAGCTACAACGATAATTTTACAACTCTGGCACTTTCAGACTTGCTCAAGCAAAGAACACAATCTTTAAATCCAGCTGAATTCAACACTTGTATTTATTAACAAAGTGGCACCCAGCCAGAATTCTGAACACGTAACCTGTTTGGTCATAATGCTGCCTTTGTAAGGATATCTGAATTTCTGGAATTCAGACCCACCAATTTGCTCAATGAACCAGAAAGCATTTCTATTTCATGGCAGAAGGAATTAGGAAAAATTACTAGGCTTGCATCTTTTTGGGGTCTCTGATAAAATTATTTTTTAACTTTATTCTTTTGAGTATTGGGTTGCTCCTGTACATTCCAGTTTTCTCTGGATGACCACATTAGAAGAAGAGGAAAAACAAAAGGGTACTGAAACAACAGCAAATATTGTAATTTCCTAGTTTCTTTTTCCTAGAAATACCCTCAGAAAAACTTCCTAAATAAAGATGGTTGGTAATTTAGGAGATTCGTTCAGGAGATTTATGAAGTATAACTGAAAAGACTGAGAAGATCAGCAAAGGATTTTTTATGGCTTTTTAAATTACTCTAATTATAAAGGCCTACAAAGTGGCAGTTGGCAAAAGGGGGGTTGTTGAGCTTTAGTTTGTGTTTATTTTGAGAAGAACTAGGCATTTCTAAAAAATATTTTGCCTTTACTTTCTTCTCTTTTGTGGTTTCGGGGGGGGGTGTTGTTGTTTGTTTGTTTGTTTGTTTTAGCAGCAACAAAGGTTTTGTCCTCTGTGAAGAAGTGTGAAAATGTTTGTTGTAATTTCTTACATTATTTGAAATGGCAGGACAGTTTGGACATTGCGAAATTGTCCCTTCATTAACATGTAAGTCGATAACTTTTTTTAAAGTGTTTAGCAAAATTAACACTATTTGTTGTATGCTATTTAGGCAAAAATCCCTTCCCTCCTTGGCTGTTACACTTTGGTCTTCTTGGCTATTGTGGTACTGTTACGTCATTAAGCCTGTATCTATCAGAAAGTGTTCAGGTTTAGGAGTTGCATTTCTACATAAAATTAGCGAGTGGGAGAAGACCCCTTTCAGCTCTCTTAGAATATACTTTTCATAAAAAGGCCATGTATCTTGCAAGTATCCATGAAAATTAAGGAAAGATGACTTCTATACTACAACTGTCATAATCCTCATGGTTCTTCTGTTCTTGAGTTTTGCTATTAGATTTAGAAGTGCTTAGAAAAGGTCAATGGGCTTCTGATAACCCCAGTAACTCAGGCTGAGGCTTCAAATATGCAATATGAATTGAGGAGATGTTTTGATGACGAACTGAGAAGCATTCCCAAAACTTTGAAGAGTTCAACTCCTGAATAAATTAACTCACTCTAATACGTGATAATTTGCTCGCATTGCACAAAAGTCTGGTTGAAGTTATAAATACTTGATGACAGCTTGTAGATGTAGATGCTCCACTGTGAAGTAACAGTCCTGTAGGGATTGTTCCGTGCAAGCTGGATGCACAGGCGATGTGGTCTAGCAAACATGAGATGTCCAGGATTTGGGGAAGACTGGTTTCTATTCCTGGTCGTTATCTGACCTTCACCTTCTGTTTGGTATCTGCATTTGGCATGTGGATTTTCTCTACAAGTCATTTACCTGGATTGTGAAAGATTTGGGATATTTTAAGATATGGATCGATCAAGTTCAGGGCTTCTAGGGGCTATTGTAGCCTAAGTTGTAAACTAAACTGTGAATTTCTAAACACAAGCCCAGATCCGCTAATGATAGACAAACCATTTCAAGAGGGTACACCAAGGAAGTAATGTATTCTGCTGTCTTCTCCCCAGTGGAGATGGGAGTAGGCCAGACAGTACTCATGGCTCAGTAGCTGCCACTGTTTTTTCTCTGCCATGGGAGAGAAGTTTGGGAAGGTGGCATGGTGCAGTCATGCAAACCATCATAGCACCCTGTACTTCTGCACTTGTGGTCCAATGTGGTTATGGCCTTCAGAGAAAGTAATGAAATGAGCTACACCTAGGAACTTCTTGGTTAGATGTTTGGGAAAAGCATTTCTAGCACACCTGGCTGACAGGGAATTTATTAGGTTTCATGGCAAAATTCTGGTGTTCTCAGATTTCCTTTACCTCTAATTTGGAATGGAAATAAACACTACTCCAAGATTTCCCACAGTGTGGAAAAGCCTTGGCTTCATGGCATTATGCCTGGAAGGCTGACAACAGGTTACCCACCCTAGAAGTCTTTGGTTTCATTCATGTGTGGACTACTGAGGATAAGAGGAAAGCATCTGACAGACAAGTTCATTCATATTTAAGGCAAAATTTGCACCATTTCCATATGACATTTCAATCTGGACGTATCAGCAAATATTGTCAGAGACAAATGCTATGTCTCATTCTTATTTTTACTTTTTTAGCCTTTCACTTCCTCTTTTAGTTGTCTCCTTGGGCTTATTTGTTCTAATACGGTTTTGTTACTGTATATTTCACATCCTTTTCAATGTAAATGGAAAGCCAGACACTACAGGTGGATGAATTGATTCTGAAGCAGTGACAAAGATGCTGTAGTATCAGCTCTTTCAATAGATGTGTCCTTTTTTTTTTTTCCTAAGTGTTCGTCACAAACCAGGAACACACTGTTGCAGGTGCTGCACCAAAACCGACAGTTCCTGTCCTCCTGTCCTTTGCATCCTCTCAGCTTCTGACCGTAAATTGGGGCGCTCTGGACAGCATATGTGATGGTAGGAGTGTAAAAGAAGGCGAAGACCACATAGACCAAGACCAAATCCTTCATTTCATATTTGAGTAACAGAAAACCAAGCTTTGGTGGCTTTGTTTTTGGTGGTTTGGTTTTTTTGTTGTTTTTAATTTTCCTCTATTTCCTTGTTACTGTTTTTGTATCACTTCTCCATGTCTTGCTCCTGCCCTCTTTGGGTACCACTTTTCAGCGCTAATCAATCTCTCAGGTTGCTTTCTCACACCCTGCCGTCCCTCCCGCACGGGGCGAGTGTACAGCCTCCCTCTGTCACTCAGGTTTGGCAAGTCTGGTGTTGCTTCTCTGAGCAACTAAGGCTCACAGTGTTGGTAATGTACGCTTTCTTTTGATACCACGTGAGTATGGACTTTTGTGTAAGGAGTAGTTGTCCCACTCGGCATCATTGTGTCACCTGTATTTACATTTCTGGTATAATGTGCCCAGGTGACTATTTCATTTTAGAGTGCCAGACAGTGGCTTTTGTCCTGTGTGTTTTGAACTATTACTCTCTGACTGTTCAAAATAGGTGGCATAAAACGGGCTTAACACTGGTATCCCTGTTTACCCTTGTCATTTCCTCTTTAATAAAGAAATAAGGAAGGGGCTGCCCTAAAGATCTGGTACATGCACATGCATATGGAGGAGATCTCTGAGCAGAAATTCAATATGAAAGGCAGAATGAGGAATGCCCTATGAAGAGTGAGGAGCAGGAACAAGGTGTCCCATTTAGCTAGCCATGTCTGGTAAAAGGTATCTGAAGAAAATCTTCATTTTCCCTCCACCCCCAGACTCACCACTGTATGCCTCATTGACTTGCATGAGGAGGGTGGGAGAGGTGTTTTCTCCAGGATCGCAGGTGAATAGTTTCTGTCCAAAGTAGCTGTTGTGAAAAAAGGGAGGGAAAAAATCACTCTCACGGAATCATAGGGCTGTAGGATAGTTCAAACTGGAAGGGACCTGAGGAGGCCTTAGTCATCCTGCCATCACATGAGCTCCTCTGTGTTTCCATTGCAGTCTTAATTAATGAAAAAATAGGACCCAGTTTACAGATGCACTCCTGATTTATTTGCCAGAGAACTCTTGGAGTGGCCTGTTCAGACTTCCAAAGATGAAGAGAAACACTGTGTTTGGCTGCTGGAAGCAGATCGCTATTTAAACATTACTGTGACTCCAAACACTCCCTTCAAGGTCAGGCAGCCCGGGAAGCCAGAAGTAAATGACCCACTGGAGAACTGTTCTGGAAGTCCAGACGTGAGGTTTTGCTTCTACCATTAGTTATTCAGATTTACAACTGCAATTCAATTATAAATTCAAAGCAGTTAGTGTAACATTGTTGTGCTGTTTCACACACGCTGTGACCTGTTCTGTTGCAGATCCTAGTTTGGTTTCCCAGACAGAGCACAGGCAGGATGCTTCGGTTCTCCTCTTTGCCTTACCAGTAACATCAAAGTGTTCCCAATCTAATGATAAGGTTTTCCTCATCTATGCACAGATATATATATTCTTGCCACTTCCCTGTGTCGGCGCTGACAATTTGTCACTTTGTGGAGCCTGGGTGTCAGGAAAAAATTGTTAGTATTTGGCTGGTTTAGCTGCCTGAACCAGATCTCTGTGGTCAGAGAAGCTGGCACAGGGGAGGGGAAGGGAGCTTGCAGTGGGGTGAGCCATTGGACTGGTTTAGCTGTAATGTCAGACTGCAGTCTTTGTTGATTTTTTAGTTTAATGTGAGAGGCCCTCCTTGGAAAACTAAATTTGTATTGTTCAGTTGTTTGGCACTCTTCCAATGATGCTGATTGTCTTTTATTGGACATTACAGATTTTAGCTGTACTTGATTAGAGCATTAGCTAGATTTCTTTGACTAATGCTTACAGTTCTCACATGTTTTTCTCTGCCAGATCAGCTACCAGCAGCATGACTCCAAGTGACTGCATTTGTTCTTCCTAAGTAGTGATGTTCAAAGCAAAAAAAAAAAAATCTTTAGCAACCTTCTCTTGCTTAATCTCAGTTCTTGACTTTACCCTTCTGATGGGTGGACCAAAGTCTGTATCTCAGGCCTTCTCAGTGTCTCATCTTACTGTGGTAGGAGGAGGCAAAGTAAATTAATGGACTAGGACTCACAGGCTTGAGTTTCAAGACTAGCCAGGCATATGAGCGCACATGCAGTATGTGCTAGTGGAGAACCACACTAGTGCCCTACCTTGCCATGAGCATACACTGGCCAGGCATCCCCAGGCTGCCTTCTGCTATGCAACAGGGATCTGCTCTTAGAAACTCCATGGCCAGTATTATAATTTAAAGCAGCATATAACCTGTCTAAAGACTTATTTGTGAAATACAATGAAGGAGCAACTTTTGGCTTCCACTACGTACTTGCCCCTGCATAGAGCAGAGGTCAGAAGTAGGAGAGAGTCAAGCTTATGGTTTTGATTTCATATTAAAATGTTTTATTACGGCTTCATTTCATGTCCAGGGATCCACAGTTGAATCACACATCATTCAGCCTCTTAATTTCCTGTAATAAAAATATAAGTGCTCAGATAAAGAAGTTCAAAGACCTTTTCCTGAAAACCATGGGGGTGAGGGAGAGAAAAATCTTCACTACGGTTCTTCCAGCTCTTAAACAGGTCTACAGTGTTAGATTATTTGTTTGCATGGTGTCCTTCATTGCCACTATCTTCCGATCAGGGGCTTTTGAAGTCCATACTTTAATATATTTAGTAACTTGACAAACTCCATTTGCTGAGCTGGCTGGAAGAGGCACATACCGCTGTGTTATCCACACTTGGTGTGAGTGGAGCTGCTTGCCTTCAGCGAGTCTGCAGTCCCATGGCGGGAGTCAGCGCAAGGACGCTGGGAACAGCCCGACCTGGTCGCGCTGCGTGTCTGCAACCTCCCAGGAAAGCGTTCGGTCACCTCTTCAGTCAGACATGTGGACATTAGGCATTGCCTGCTGAGAAAATGGGAGCTTTGTCCTAAACCTGAATGGCTGCAGAGCCCAGGCAATGAGGAGTGCTCTGGACAGCCTCATGCTATACATATGCCTGTTTACCTTAAATCCCTGTTTGCATAACTCTCTGATTCTTCCAAAGAAGGAAGCTGTTATTGACTTCTGTTGAAATCAGAGATGCATGATTTTAGAAAGGACTGGCAGTGCTCCGAGGAGCTTGCTTTCTCCTGTGCAGGGACGCCTTTGCTATGCCACCGTTAGGCATAAAAGCGTTCTGATTACTGGAAGCATCAAGAAGCCACTGGAGCCTTTCACAAGATTAGTCTTATTGAGGACAGTCAGTCATAGGGTTAGTTTAACAGGAATGATAAACAAATTACTACAAGTCTTTATTTCTACAGCGTTTTCTGCCTCTGTTCTCTAAATCCTGCAGAGGCCCCCATGAAACACCAACACAGTGACAAGGGAGCGGCAGCAAGCACAAAGCATGAATAAAGAGAATGCTAAAGCTGGGCTGCATAACCCTGCTTGATGTGCGGTCTCCTCTGATATCACAAACTTTTTCTATTAGGAAAAAGAAGCCAGAAGCCTTTGCCTACCAAAAAAGAATCTTTGATCTAAGTCTTTTATGTTTCTCTCTCCCCACCACCACCAACCCCCCTTGCTAAAAGGAGCCATGCCAGCATTATAGAAATAGCATCTGCAAAACAATTTGCAAGCTGGCGTTGACTACATCTTGCTTTTCAAAAAGCAAATCTTTCACATAATGTCATGTGGTGATTTTTGTGATGTTGCATTTTTTAATGGCCTATGTGTAGAAGATAGATGTCAAAGGCATCAACCCAACAAACAACTGTAAATATTTGCCTTGAGAAAGCATGTGGTATATCCTGTAATTCTTGGCTCAGCCTCTTAATCTGGAGGCAGCTTAATTAGTTGTTAGTGGACTAAAGCAAAGAAAATCTTTTAAAAATAAATTGAATAAACAATATGGGGCCTGATTTTTATGAAGTGATATAGTCCACAGTGGCTTTTGTAGAACCTAAGGGTGCTCATCACTTTGAAAACTGGGCCTTGAACTCATAGTTTGGAAGGTAAAATTTTAGCTAAGTTCTTGACACCACATAAAATCACCCAATTAAAGGTTTTCAGAAATGATTGGCAATGCACAGTCCCCTAATTCTATATTTATTTTCCTGAATATGTGGCCATAACTTCAGAAATACTGAATTTCCTTCAGCTTCTGCTGCTTTTTGGTCCTAAGGAGGGGGTAATGTTTTGGAAGATGGAGGCAAGCTCCGAAGGTGCTCCAGAAAACAGTTCCCTTTTGTGAAAAACTCTGATGTCTTGATACTTCTTTTCATTCGAAGAATATCTTTAAATATAAGTAAGGATAGTGAAAATGCTAACAATTCCATTGGCATATGGTTCCAAAGAAAAGGCCTGTTTTTTCCAGTGAGCTCAAAAAGTGTGGAAAAAAGACCTGAGCATTACTGAGGACAGTTTAATGGGATCTGTATTCAGCATTCAGTCAGGTTTTCAATTTCTTTTTTAAAATATTAGACCGTTTAAGGAGTGCAATAGAAAATAAAATGTAAAATGTTAATGGTGTGATGTCATCTGGAATGCTGTGTTCAATCTTATTTTAGCAAGAGGTACTTCATAAATAAAGGTGGCTAAGAGATGAGTGACATGTTTAAAATGGCTAAAGGAAATAGTTTTTGCAGTGTAACACAAAATATTCCATGGAACTCATTATCACAAGATGTTCTTGAAGCCAAATAAAGTTAGATGTGTATCAGAAATAGCCACAGGTAGATTAGATAGAGCAAGAAAAGAAATTATAGCTTCTCAAGCTCCAAGGCATAAGACACTATTAACAGATGTGGGTTAGAAAGCAAATCTGCTATGGATGGGATCTTCTACAAGATCCCTGAATATCCCAGACACTGAACTGGCCTACATCAGGGAGAAGATGCTTATCTACCGAGAGAGGTCTTATTCAATGTGGTGATTTCTGTACCTATTTGAAGTAGTAATTTTTTCAGATAAATCATATAATGAATTTACTGCATCTTGAGCAATTCTACTTCTGATTAGCTGCATGATTTTCCTAGTTAGGAACCCAAGGAGACTGCAGCAAGGCAGTTCTGGATTCATTTGTTATTATAGAAGTTTGTTCTCTACCTCACCAGAAGGGGTTCAGGTCTTCACTGGTGATTTACGGTGATATTTACACAGAACAAGCCACTTCTGAGCACAAGCATTTTGTGGTGGCTTTTTGTTTCTCTTTTGAAAACAGAGACCATCACATTAAACCCTAATTTAAGAATTTTCACTAGCAGTTTTGCCTGTGCTGTTAACAAACTGTAGATGCAAATATTGTTCCCACTCCTTGGCTCCTGAGGAGAGTGTTTCATTGATATGTTAATACCGTCTTTTCTCTTCTTTCCATGACCTAAGATCTAAACAGCCATAGTATTAGATACAGTACTTGCATGAAACAAAAGTAACATATCATTCTTAGTTAGAAACTAAGCTTTTTCTATAAATGTTTTCTGTAGGGACAGTTGAGCTAAGCAGCATTTTGATTTGTGGGAATTTTTGGACAATAATAAATAACACATTTTTAAGCAAAGTAATGTACTATTTACAGCTGTGATGCTCATGTTGCTATTTGTCCGTTGCCATTCTTACTAACATTACAATTAAAGCATATGTAATATAAATCAGGGCATAAATGTAAATTTTTATTGTAAACCTTGTAAGTTTGAAGTGTTAATATGTGGATAAAAATCAACCATCAGAAAAGAAGATGCTTACAACCGAAGAGAATGTGGGTGTTATATTACACCAAGAAATAGGGTGGATAATTAGAAAGCAGTTATGTGCCCTGAGTGGGACAAAATATTTAGCTGGAATTTGGGAGACCCTGCACTGTTCAGAATATAGAAACTGCACTTGGAATATACCAACTAAAAATTAATTAGAAATAGACTACTCTGTAGGGTTTGTAATTGGAATTAGGAAGTCTCTATTCTATTCGGTGATGCTGAATTAACCTGTGATCTTGAGAAAATCATGTAATCTGTGCTTCAGTGTTTCTACCTCAGTCACGTGGACATTGGTAACTTCCTTGATAAAACTGCTTTATTAACAAACTCTGCCTAGCACCTTTTGAGGAACTGGCCTCTGCTGTCTGTGGTCAAAGCAGCTGATGTAGAATAAAAATGCTGAAATTCAGTAGAGCTTTAGCTAAACAAAGACTCCCACCTTTTACGCATGCAGCTGAACAAATTGTAACATCAGTGGCAATGACAAAATTTCCCTTCTGTAGGCAGATGCAGTAGATGACAATATGTTTCAAATTTTTCCAGTGAAAATACCCCCAAATATTTTAGATAATAGCAAGTATTTCTTAGTCATAAATCTTGCCCAGATGCAATTTTAACAAATTATAATGCTACCCATTCTACAGTTATTGACACATACCCTAAACATTTTTACTGTAAGTCATTGCTTAAGGGTTTTTTTTGTGTGAGTTTGTGTGCAAACACTCCAGATGAGTCATTAAAATACCGATTAAAAAAAAAAGTGTTGAATCTCTCTGAATGGTTTCACACAATGTGTGTCCGAAATCTGTATGAATCGAATCCATGAGCCTGGCACCTCTTTCAAACCTCCACTAGAGCCGAACAAGTAGAGAAATTGGTATGAAAGAATTTAAAACTATGTAGAGCGAGTGATTCTCTCATCACATGTTCCTTCTTGAAATCAGAATGAGAAATTTCTGCCTTGGATGTGGTTCTGCTTGGTCAACAGATATAATAATTAAATTAAATTTATCAATTAAGATAGAATTTTCACTGTGGGAGTCTCATGTGGCAGTTACATGAGAATTTCTATACTTGTATAAGCATATAAATGCAGTTATATATAATTGTCAATTTAGGGAATCAATAAAAATTGTATTTTAACTGAGGTGTAGCTGGTGGTTGGCATAGCCTTGCAGAAGCAAGAGTATTCAGGGACCTCATCCCTGGATTATGGCAGGTTGTCTTTTATGTGCTCTCTGAGCTGCCCATCTGGGATAGCAGCAAGCACTACCTGTTCAAAGCACTGACTGCCTTACAGCTTCCTACACCTACACATCCTTCCCCAGCAGGCTCTGGTAGACGAATGTAGCTCTGCTGATTGTTTTAGTAGTAAAAAAATAGCCCAGGATGAATTTCAGAATGTTTCGTGCAATCATGTGGTGGTGTGGAACATCCCAGTGTTTCAGTACCAGTTGAAGGGTTTACAAAGCAGGTCGAGTATGTGTCCTTCCAGTGGGCCAGAGTTATCAGTGGTGCAATTTCTTTGATTTCATCAAAGCTATAACAGAGTAATGCGTTGCCATGACTGGAGGCACACTTATATATATAACTTGGGTCTCTATTACATGTTTTATTTATTCATGGTTTCAGTTTCTGATATCCCAGCACAGAAGTGTTTCCTTGCTTATCGCAAAACACAATTATCCTTCTTATAATTGAGAACAGCATTCTCAAGAGGCAGCCCATTCTGTTTACGGAGCAGGCCTTTTTGCTAGGGGAGGTATTCCTGAAAATATACAATCCAAAGGATTACTCTTTTAGAACTAGTGCCAAAAAAATATCACTTAACTGAACATCAGGATTCACAAAACAGAGCTCTGAAATGAGGCCCTTCACTTTTTGATCCTGGACTGACCCACATTGTATGTGCACAGCAAATATTTAGCTTATGAGATTCAGGTATGCAAAAAACTATGAGCACTTTTGTGTACGTACACTGGAGAAGAAAGAAAAAAAGAAGGAAAAAAAAAAGCAGATCTGTATGTGCCAACAGTATTACACAGCACAACTGACCAAACATCTTCCAATGCCTGCTCTGGGCTTTAGTCTCACTGTGTTTACATGCAGTTACGTTCAAGAAGAAAGCAGCAGGGGTTACGGACTTTTTTTTTTTTTTTGTGTATGTGTGTGGTGTGCATGTCAGCAACTTCCATTTCACAGCTCCCACATATGTCATTTTCTAAAGTTAACAGAGAATTGCACCTAGTGTTCTCATGACCAAAGTCTGAGGTTTCCACACAAAGTTAAAACCACGAAGGCATGTTTTAGTCTGCTACTAAAATATAAGTTGTCTCATTTGTTAAAAATAAGTAAACCATAATATTATACACGAATCTGTGTGTAAGAAGGGCATAATGCCCCTGAAACATCTTTAAGCAGAATTATGGTCCTGTACCAAGCTGCCAAAATGGTTTATAGAACTAAACCCTCCAGGTGTTGTCCCAGCTCCACCGAACGTTCCTGAGGACCAGAGATTTGGGTGGGAACACTGTGATGTGCAGATCCATGCAAGAAAGATCTGATCTGTATTGTCACCAGCTCCCTAGTGACTGTACACCTGGAAAATGAGAGAATATTCAGATCCTTGGGGAACTGCTGCTTCTGCAGTAGCACAGGATCATTAAGTAAAGTTTTGTACTTTAAGACACCCTCGGTTGCTCCTCTCGTGGTTCCTGTCTGACAAACAAGGTCTGACACCTGTAAGCTACACGGCTGCCCAAATCCTACAGCCAGCTGTGGGGCATCGGGGTTGGGGGGACCCCAAGGAAGCTGAGAGTCCCCATTCGTGTGAGCGCGCTCGTGGTAGTTATGCTGAAGCCCTCTAGCTAGATAAACTCTGAAATCCATCTTCTTCTTCAAATCTTTTAAAGATATTATTACTTTGAAAAAGATAGGGACTTACTCTGCAGTTCTGGACTTGCTTGGAGTCAGTTATTATGACGAGCATGTGAAGTCATCGCAGCAGGGAGCCAGGACCCATACACCCATACAAGTAGAGAATATTAATGTCTTCCTCCTAACCTTCTTTTGTTTTGACTTTGGCATTTTATATCACATTTTTCTCAATGCTTATAAATAAAAGCCAAGCCCAAGTTCTATTGTTGCTTTCTAAAATTCATAATCCCTTAAATTTAAAATGTTATTGTAAAATAATTGGATTTGTGAATAAATTGCCAGAGGTTTGAGGTTTGGTTTACATTTATCTTCCTGAGGAATGGCGTTTATCAACTCCTTGTGAGCTGTCATCACCTTATAGGATCTGCTAAATACACTATGTTCAGGCTGCTGTTTCAGCAGAGTGCTAAAGCCTTGTCCATTGTAATTAACATATTCGTTGAAAACATTTAAACATCAGCATTTGAAACCTTTAATACACTAAACTAACTGCCCCGCTGCCCAGGAGGGGCTGTCTGGGGGAAGAGACTCACAGGAAAAGCAGCAAAATAAAAATAAAATTAGGAAAGAAAAAAAAAAAGCAGCTCTGCTTTCTTCAAGGAAAGAGGGCAGAGGCAGTTTCTTAATTGTTTGCTTGTTTATTTATTTACTTCATACCATTATTTCCTTGGGGGAAAAAGCTGTTAGGAATGAATTCTTATTCAAACCTCCCAATCAAACATGTGCACTTTATCATCCGCCCTCGGTTGGGTCCGATGTGATAGGAAGAACCCTCAGGACAAAGGAACAGAACAAAAAAGGCATTTGGAGAATCATTAAACCACAATCGAGCCTAATTGCTTCGTATTGGTTCAGAAAACATCCAACATATTTAACTTTACCAGACAGCTGGTATGTGGAACCGGTAACTGTTCTTCAAGAGTTTGTTTGGTTTTTTATTACACCTGAGAATTAATATTTTAAAGCCTCTGGAGTAAGTTTCTCTCTCAGAAAGAGCAGAATAAATCTGTAGTGAGTGCATTGCGAACTCCTCTAGTTTGGGATTGTGGCTTTCCAATTCTGTTTGGGGACTTTGTGTTCAGCTAATAAATAATAGTGGAATGACATTTGGCCTTAAATATGTATTTAAATGAGTCACCTTGAATGAACTAGACTGCTCTTGCTTAGAAGGAAGGAACATTTAAGGAGATGTTTTTCAGCGTGGCTTGGGCAAGGCTTTCTGGTCTGAACTGTAATTTATGGGTGCAAATTTCAGTAGTCTGAACCTTACTTTATCTGATCTGTATGTACATTCCTCGGGGGTAAAAAAGTGAGTATTCAGATTTTTGCTTGTACAGGAAAGTGATCTAAAAGAAAGCAGTATGAAAACAGACGGGGCGGGGGGGGGGAGGTGGGAAGTGCCTATATTTTATGTTTAAAATCCTTCTCCTTTTCTGGCAAAAGACACTTAAGAAATAAGAGATTTTCATAAAACGGAGACTTCCTCATGTGTACCCATCACTGCCCAGATGCAGTTTTCTCCATTACAGTAGATAAGGCTACTGGGGCTTCCATTGGTTTCAGGCTAGTAAAATTAAACTTGTTTCCATAAGTCTGGCTACCTGGGTCCAAGATACCTCTCCAGAATCTCTTAAATGTTATTATGTAGTAACTCAAAGTTGTTACATGGAATCCAGGTTTGGGTGTTGCAACAGAGTGCACTTTTTAATAGTTCATCCTTAGTCCTTTTGGTAATCCTGACGTAGTACAGGTGGACTGAACCATGAGTGCGTAAGAGACAGAAGTTCATTTTTCATTCTATATTCATAATTGTCAAAAGCAAGAATTGTCAGAAGGTTATTTTTTTCTCTTTAGTTTTACATCACCTTGCTTAACCAGAAGGGATCACAGCTGGGATATTTTTGTGCTGCCACTGCATTAGCAAGAGCCACCATTTCACAGCAATCCTTAAAACCAAATGGTGGCACAAAGGGCTCTGCTCATCATTCATTCCCCAGCTGTCTTTTTGCCTTTGCCACCCTCCTCGTTCTCCTCCTCCAAGAAAACCTTTCACTTACAGAAATTCAAAAAAAGGGCTTAATCCCCCTGTCCCTGCAACATCAGCCTTACAGGTTAATGCACACTTCAATAGTTCAAATCAAAGAAATGGGCCTTCTTACAATGGGGCCTTTTAAAAAAAAATAAATCCTATACATCTCTTTATAAGCCATCTAATCTCAAAAATCCTTATTACCTATCGTGTTACTTTAAATCATGGACATGAAGGAAAGGGAGTCTTGGCATTCAGTTATCCTTCTTGCTTTAACAAGGTGTGTATAATAAATGAGCAGTTCTTAATTGACTTCGATGCAACTTGACACTGCTGGAGTAGGAGGAAGTGGGAGCCAGAAGGAAAGAAGACATGCAGCTTAAAGATGTTAAACAACGCAGTTATTTATGACATGAGACATTATTTTACGACATTAAATTAATTAATCACTATTTAAAGAAACAATATTCAGTGTAAAAACATTTACAAGCAATGTTTTGCAAGTAATTATGTTTTACTGGTTTTTGTGTTGTCACAGATAACATTGTATCATTGGTTAAAAGGTAAAATTCTCAAGATTTTAACAGTCATTGCTGAAGAAGTGTGCTTAGGAATGTAACTTCATATTTTATGGGATTCTTTCCTTAAATTAGACTTTAGAAAAACAGATGATGCAATAATAAAATCCCTGCTCGTAAATATTTTATCTGGGCAATGAATGATGCAGAAACATATTCCACCTGTACTTCTGAATTTAGATGAATTTAGTTAATTTCTATAAGGTGTTTACAAGATACCAGGCAGGTCTTCAGAAGAAACATTTGTCAATATAGTCATGCTGAATCAGGGTATGACATTTTTGGGTGGCATATTTATGTAAACATAAGCCTTCAGGCTGTGGTTTTACAGCAGCTTTAACCTGGCATAAATCCTCCTTGGGTCTGTGTTCATCCTCAGCCGGATCAGTTCCCTGGTCTGGCATCCCTACGAGCACGAGCAAGGAAGGACAGGGAGAGGTGGTACCACCACTGCCAGTGGCAGACCGGACCCTGGATGGCTTCTCTGGGAGCAGCAACTGCAGCGGGGTGCCACACATCTCCACTCTCCCCTCCGTGAGAGCCCCGCAGGGTGTTTTGGTGATGCCGCATCAGCTTTTGCCCCCGTCGCAGAAGGTTTGGTAGAGGTGAGCTCCGGTGGCTCCCGCGTGGAAGGACAAACACCACGGCCACAGCTGAAGAACTGCTTGAAAACCACGTTTGACCCTCAGCAGCAAAACATTGCTCTGAACAAAAAACCTGCCAGCATTGCCTTCAGGAGATGAGGCAGATAGATGGGATAAATGTCAGCCGGCCAGGAGAGCCCAGCGAGTGCTGCCCCGTCCCCCCACGTCACGAGCACCCCGAGAGCCCTTTCCTGAGGAGCGGGACACAGCTCGAGTTAGTAGCACTGATACAGCTAAAGCTTCCTGAACTCTGCTCCAGTGATTTAGCTGTTAAACCATACTACTTCCTACTAGCTGTGAAAAGCAGTACGTGAGCAGGGAGGGGGGGGATGTGTGTACATGCCTGTGTGTTTCAGTTAAAGCTGTTCCCCGATTTGGCATAGTATTGAGCCAAAAAAACTCCTGGGAGAGGTAGTTCACCTGCACTGATCTGTTTTTAAAAATGATTTAGTTAAACCGTGTTACCATAGGTATTTTCGAAACTAGTGTCATTTTCAGTTAGAACAGGCGGTTTCACCATTCTCCTCCACCCGCAACTAATTTTCTAGCATTGCAACTTCAAATATATCTTTCAGCCTCTGCCCTCAGCAGAGCTGGGACAGCAGCCAGAGTGCAGTAATTCTTATCAAAAGATCACTTTAAAACTTTAACCACAGGAGTAAGGTGTTACAGATTCTTAGATCTAGTGAAGAATGTACTTCCATCCCCTCACTTGAGCAAAACCAGGCTTGTCACTGCTCGGGAAAAATGAAATGCCACGAGAGTGGAGCGGAGTTGCTTGCAGGACGCATAATAGGCTCTGTCAGCTCTTTCAATCATTTAGGTATGATTTGCATCAACGTTTACAGCTGCTGACTATTTACAGTTACACAGCTATTATGTCTTCCATCAGCTGCTCAATGAACAGGTGTTTACCATTGTACAGGCTGGAAAAGAGAATGATAGATGTAAACCAACAGTCCTCCGATAGGAAAGCTGTTCCCTTAAGGAAGCAGTAGAGTGCTGAGGATGGATATAAATTTAGCTGAGTTGCCTAACAACCTCTAATTTTAATACTGACTTTTGTGTGTGTGTGTGTTGGTAGGGGAGAGAGAGGGCTGACAGAAAAGGGAAGAAACTCAGGTTGTGGACAAATGGGCTGCTCTGGCTGAGGCTGAGCTGACGGACGAGGCATAGCGGCACGTGTGGTCACTCCCAAAATGCTTTAATCTTGCTCTTCACTTGCGTGGGGTCACTTTGGCATACTGGGGCTAAGGAATAGCTGTGTGTGCAACTGGGGCTTGTGCTTGCTGTCCTTTGAAGACCCCCCCGAGACACGCTGCTGAGCTCGGACATCGCACCAGGCAACCCCACCACGTGCTTTAAGTTCTCACTCACTCTGCTCTTGCTTTGGCAGGACAAGTAGGGGAGACAGGTAGGTTTGGCCTGAATAGGTGGGTCCTCCTTATATTGCCCTTTTAGGGTCCCCTGTTGTCCCCTCGCTTTGTGTGTGGTTTCCCATTCACACGGACTGTGCTGTCCCCCGGGAGCGTCCCGGCATGAAGCTCTGCAGGGCTACTGGTAGGTTGCAGTGGAGAGACTGTGCTGGGACTAGCTGTAGCTTCCCAATTAATAATGTTTTTAATAATGAAATTATTAATACTAATTAATCCACGCGGTCACGGATCAGGAGTTTTTGAGCTAGAGACTGTAAAATGCTAAAAGGGAAAGTCCTTTTCCCCAGAAACCCTGTTTGCCAACACTACGGGATTATATGCCAGGACTAAGAGTCATGTGGGCTTGCCTACATGGGCAATTTTTCTAGCTTACTGAATTACTGTTACACAACTGTACTTAGCTGACTGCCTGTTTTCCAAAATGAAGAGTCATCAATGAAGTTATGTTAATACAACTGGACTGGTTTAAAGTTACCACTTGGTCTGTACGAAGAATGTCAGAACCATATAAATAAGACTTTACGATTTGTTTTCAGAAGAGCTAACAAAAATGATATGAGGGCATAGTTAACATTTTGGGGAGAAATTTATGTAATAAAAATCCAGTTTGCTGCTTACAAAGCCAGAAGTCTTTGGTGTAGACAAAGATTGTATTATAGCTGGTTTTAGTTCAAAAGAGGTTTTGAATCCATTTTTTGTGTCAGTTCTGTGGTAAAACTGTAATCTGTCTTATCAACTCTGCCCCTCCAAAGACATACATTAAGCCATTCGTGTTTCCTTAGGCACTTTAAACATGTGCTTAACTTTAAGCACATGGTTCGCTGGGTTTTATTAAATAAAAAAAAGTAAAAAAAAAAATAATTGGCATACTCTTCCCATTTCAGTTCCCCAATGCAAGCACTGATGACAATCTAATGACAACATAGAGCATGCTCTCAGCTTTAGGTTCGGCTCTGTGGGGAACATATATAGCCTTTCTATAAGTGGAAAGCTATATTTTTGAGAGTTGTTTCTAGTGCCAAATTTTCAGGGGCCTGAGCAACTGCAAACAGAAAACAGGAACAATTGCAGTAACAATTAAATAAAAAGTTGTGATCCTATTTATGCCTTTCAAAGCAGGTCTAAGTTAAAATGCTTCCAGTTTCACACTGGCACGCCTCGACTCAAATAACCTTCACTACTTTCTTGTGCTGTTAAATGAACTTAGTTTTTCTTTCCCGACAGCCAGGAGTGGCCTCTCTTGTGAAGAACAGTTTCCTTAATTATTTTGCGAGAGCTCGGTAGTGTCATTGCTTCTCCCATGAATCCGATGTTCTGGGTAAGGCTGGGCCCCACCTTAATTGGATCCCGCTTCTCCCGGGCATCCCGCTGCGGCCCTCTGAATGAGGAAGATTCTTCATGTCCCAGCAGAACAGAACGCCCAGCGAACGCCGGCATCGCCGGGAAGGGGGAGGGAGGAAGGGGGCTTGTTTTTTACAGCTGCCTCAAGATGAAACCAAAAAACGAGGGTGTCTGTGCCACCAGGCAGGCAGGACTTGGCAGATTTCTGTTTTCTCTGACTCTGACCTTTTGCAGATTTTTTTTTTTTTTTTTTTTAACTCGGCGGGCTTTGTTGCAATCTGCTAGTTTCTCTTAGGTGCGTGCACATGATGTTTCACCCGTGACGTCCTCTGGGTTTGAGAGCTTGGCTCTCCACCGTGCTCTGCCTCTCGGGGAGGTGGGAAAAGCTGCTGCCAGGCTGAGGGGCACTGCACCCCCCGGAGGGTCGGGGACGGGGTCCTCCGCTGCGGCCTTGGTCGCTGCCCTCTTACCCTGGCTCGGGCACTGGGGGATCCTTCACCCTCGCTTTTGGTTTAATTTTATACTGGATTGACTCCGGTGCAGTCACACCCATGATACACTGACATACTTGAGAGCTGAGTCAGGGCCGGTGTACCGGCTTATTGACTGACTGGAGTTTCAGTTGTGCGAATTAGAAAACAAAAAAACAAACCAGCTGAAGAGAAGTTAACCTTCCAAATTATCATTCATGGGGAGAAGAGTCAGCTTGAGAAAATTCAGCAGAAGGCTAATCTTTTTATATTTTGTTTTTAATACCAGAACAATTACTATGAGGCAACAAAAGAATTAGAATATAGAGAGTCTCTCTGTGTAACAATTGGGCTTCAGATATGACACTCCAATCAATGACATATCTGAAGTATCTTGATTTCTTCACACAAAAGTGTATTACAAGAATTACTTTCATGCATGTGATGAAAGACAGCATACGTTAGCACTGCCTCTGCCTCCTTTTGTGCTTGTGGTACCACTGGAATCATGTAATCACGCTGCAGTAACAAAAGGCATTCATCTTAGAAATATGTTTTTCCACATTTTCGAAGAGAGGGCTAAGGCCTGAGAGAAAACGAGGAGCTTTTCCAGTGTTGGGGTTTTTTTTACTGTGTAATAGCCTCAGTTTCTTCAGGCTTTTGTCTGAGTTTAAAGAAATGGTGGATATCATTTATTTTTATTCATTGCATTTTGGGTGAACATGTTCTTAGCATAAACAGCTTGCTTTACAATTAAACTTACTAGTTAGCCATCTAATAGACTTACTACCTTTTTCCCTGAAAGTAAATCAGTACTCGAGTGTGTCAGAGTGCTCTGTTTATGTCTGATGTTGAAGACCTCAGTTGCGTGTATTCAGGAAAATTAATAGCAACTAGCAGCAAGTATATCTAAGAAACTGAGTTATTTTATTTCCTTCTGATAACATCCTGTTGGACAACTTTATTTTCTGCATACCCTGGGATTTGGTTGTTCCACTGAGCAGTTATGCTTAGGTAAGTATATAGCACGCATAGGGTCTGGTCTTTATGGCCTTTTTGTTTACATATCCTTCTAAACCAAGGGCAGTCATCAGGTTTGTTGTTTGCTCACGGTCTGCAGTCCACGGCATACTTCTTCCCTGTGCCTCCACATTGAACATTATTGTTCGAATTGTTTCTAAAGTTAAAGATTGCACAAACAATGCATCAGGGTGTGAATAAGGTATGTGTCAGCCCCGCTTCTTCATTTCAGGGTATATTTATGTTACTCAGCTTAAGACTCCTCAGCATTGCAGCTTCATCCATGAAAAGCCCACGCTGCAGAAGCTGTGGTCTGTAGGTACTATGTCACTGGAAAGAACACATACCATATGATTTGTCTTGTAGGTACAATTTTCTTAACCGGCTCCTAAAGAAAACACACCCCAGGAAGTAATTTAATATTTAGAGTGCTGTAATCTCTAAACTGTGGTGCCTCTGGGACAGGACCTCTTCAGTCTGCATTTGGATTCTCATGAAGTCCTGATTCATCACTGGGATTCCTGAGTATCAGCTAGTACAAGTCTTATAAGATATTACTACTAATATTTTCTTTTCTGTAGAAATTTTCCAGGCTGATTCTGTGTGATAGCTCATGGGAACTATGTGTTGTTTACCATTTTTTTTCTTTGATCCCTTTTTCGTAAGGAAGTTAAAAAAAATCACTGTTTCTTGATATCTGAAGCAGAGTGCAGATCTGAACACTTGATTACAATCTGTACAGTATGAATACTTGATTAATAGTTATTGTAAGCATTTGTGAGGAATTTGAGGCATCTGGTTTGAATAAATATCACACGGGGATCAAGATATCTAAATTCAGCCTAATTTTCATCATCCTGGAAATACAGTCTTGAATATGGAACCTGGTAAATATAGGGATCTCTTTTTGGTATAAATATTCACTCTGTCCTCTTGAGATTAATGAGTTTTGCTACTGATGCCAAAGGATTCAGGATTTCCCCAGAATTTCCCAGATAATGGAGTAGTAAAAATCAGATAATTTGCATACAAGAAATAATTCATATAAATCACTGGTGGTGCGTTGTTTTGGGCCTCTGCAGTTTAGCCCCCCCCACTTCACCAGTCTAAACACATACATCCCACGCTCCTGCTACTATTCTGCTTCACTGGGGAAAAATGAAAGTGCAAATATTATTTTAAAATGATAGATGTGTTCTGCTGGCTGCTGACTTCATTGGTGCTCATTTCACTTGAGGTCTGGATGCCCTGAGCACAGGGCAGGCTGGGAGCCTGCATTTCCCGCACAGTTGTAACTTTAGATCAGGATATCATCGATAGTTTAAGATACTGCACCTGGCAAAACCCCAGCTTGGTCCCTCTGATGGCAGTGCCTGTTTCCTTCTGTCAAATAGATGTTTTTCTGTTGAATGTTCAGAATTCCACTGGTTAACTTGGAGCAAACTAGCTGGTTTAGGGTTTTTTCCTATATTAAGGGCAGTAAATCTTCAGTACCTACAGAAATGAGTCCACCACCTAGGCTGAGATCTTAATCTTAGTGAAAGAAATCGGCATGTTCCTATTCACTTAAATGGAAGCAGGATTTCTCTTATGATTTCTGTCTCAGATCTGGTGGGGGGGTTTCTGGGAGAGGAAGAGTTTCTTGCTATTAATTATTTTTGCCTGATTTCCCTCCACCCTCTTTTGCAAGCATAAAGTCCATAACGAGGTTTCAGTTTGCTTCCAGGAACTGTTAGGCCACTGATTTGCTCTGCCTTTTCTTAGGTGTAGCCACAGATTGAGGATCTAGCTCTTCAAAAGTTCTGCTTTTGGTTTAAGAACTTTTTTTTTTCCCCAGGTAACGTTTTGTTTGCTCCTTTCCCTTTTTCTGTTTGTCTGTTAATATTACAGACGGTTCTAGCTCATTTCTAATATGACATGCAACTTCCTTTTTATGGTTGTCAGCTCCTCCTCTTTTGCCATGGCAAGTTAAACAGTTTCTGCTGTCTGCAAAACTCTGCTGTATTTGAAATACTCCACGGAAGAAGTCAAATTAAATAAAATCCACGTCTGTATTTTCCATCTTGATAATGTTATTTAACCGTTGGCGTTATGATAAGATGCCATTTAATAAAATATCGTTGAATATTTTTACCCCCACATATTTATCTGAGTTTTCATTTACATCCCTGGAGTTGCAGACAGTGAGCCCCGGCACAGTACCCGTTTACCACGCTGCTGATACGAAAGGTCATGATCTAATTTCTTAGCTTTGCATGAAGGCACAAGAGGAATATGTGACCAAGAATTACTCAGTACGAAGTGCTCGGTTTGAATAAGCTGACGTAGGATGTTACACAGAGCCCTCAGCATTTATGGGAAGCAGTTCGGGTTTGCCCAGGAGAGTTTCTTCCCAACAGGGAGGAATGATAAAAAACCTGTAGGGAGAGTCGTGAGAGATAATAGCCTTCCTTTAATGGGTTAACTACAGTATGCGAAAACAGAGAGCTCTTCTTTAAAACGGTTAATTCAGTCAAGCCTTATTCAATAGATAAAAGCGTTTTAACGACAGGTGCCAGCCCATCAGCCCCTTTTCAGCAGTGCTGAGTGTTTCAAAGGGTAAGTCACTTGCAAATGTGTTCTTTCAATAGGTGAGAAATCACTGACAAGAATAGGTAGTCACTGGGCTGTTGCTAAATGGCACAAAGGCTAGTTAATACCAAGTTACATTTGCAGTGTGAAATTTAATTTTGTTTGTTTATTAACCATCTCTGACTTTATAATTTATACACACACACCCCCCCCCGTTATTTACAGAGTCGGCCCAGGAGCAGTTCCGGAGCTCGCGTTTCTTTGTTCTGGCCCAGTCGTTCAGAGAAGCGAATCTCCCGGCGTGGGGCTGGGGATGCCGTTTTCTGAGAAGCCGTATAACTGGCCAGGCTTGTTTAAAGCTAAGAGAGTTTAACTCTATTGACTTTACCGCTTTGCTTTGCTGTTTAGTTGTACTTGAGTGACTTCATTAAAAAGGAGGGCAGTTACTTAATCGTACAATCCAAACCACTGGTGTCATTTGCAGTTTCCTGTTCTATTCTTACTCAGTGAGCTGAACGCAAATTCTTCTTTAAACTCCTCCTTGAGATTTCATCTAAACAAAAATCTCCAAAACCCTCCGCTGCCAGATTTCCTTCCTATCATTTTCTTAAGAGAGCATGTTGGAAAATCATGCTTTACGGGTTGCTGTAAATGCATTTCTAGTTCGGTGAATGCCACTTTGAAATTCCACCCGCTCGCATCGGCGAACGCTGCCATACTTTGTAAGGGCTAGATTGTGTCTCGGCATACCCTTGGCAGGAGCCGATTACCTTTGATTAGTATTTGTAATACAGTAACACCAAGAGGCCCACTATGAATCCCTCATAAAAGCAGGCATTGTGTACGCAGCCTTCCTAAGGAGTTTAGCCTCGAAGTGCAGGAGACAATTAGCGAATAAAACAAGGAGAAGCCAACGTGACAGCGAGAGTATTAGGATGCGTGTTTCCGCAGTCCAGTCGAACAGATGCTGGTGTCTCCCAGTAGAGATGGTATTTAAGGAGGAATTTGGAGGGGAGTAGCGTAGGGTCTTTGCTATTTCTCTTACTCTTTTTCGCCTTGGAAGTTCCCTTCAGACATTAGTATTTTTGAAGTGATTAAGAACTACTACTGCCATTACACAGGCATGGCCACTGAGCCAGATATCAGGGTGTCGGTATCTGACACTTAACTTTTACACATGTATATGCAAAGCTGTGACGCTGCTTTTCAGGCACAAGCTTCCGTGCAAACCCTCTTAAAGAATGTATTTTCTGAGAACAATTCTGATGAACCACAGTTTCATATGCATTTGTGTTACTCTTATATGCCCCTATCCTGGCAACATAACACCAGACATGATTCCGATTCCTACTCTGGGCAATAAACCCCAGTCTTCTCCCCATCCGACTGAAACGCATCTCTTTTTGTCTCTGTCTCTTTGCCTGCTGGCTGGGCAGGGTCACCGGGATTAGGCTGTTGGCAGGTATGTGCTGATCAGTTACCTGACGGTTAAATAATTGTGGAATTTTACTTGCCTTTCCCTTGGTTTGGGTGCTCTCTCCCCTCTGCCAAGTCATCCATTTGCATAAAACCCAAGGGATTAATCATTACTGTGATGAATTAATCAAGAAATTAATTAAGAAATTTCAGCAGCTCTGCCAAGAATGGTTTGCACGTTCTGAAATTGTCACTAAGGGGAAGGAGGGTGCTAACTAGTTTGGTTTCACGAGCACCCTTCCTCAGGTGGAGTGACTGCGCATGCTCAAGTGTTAGGGCATTTGCAGAGCTTACTAAAAGAGGCATTTTGAGAGAGAAAAATTTAATATCTGTTTGCGTGTAAGGCAAAAAATGTTTTAAGAGTAGAAAAAGTGCACCTGTAGTTTCCTAGGAACATATAAAAGTATATTATTTTACAAATACACAGAATTATGTAACAAGATGTTTAAATGCACAAAATTTTGGAAACAAATGGGCAACAGTGAAGAAAACACATAAATTCTAAATTGACTGGGTTTGCAATGAAGCATCCCACCCACGTGTGTTGACATGGTGTCCCTTAGCTTGCCTTAAATACCTGAGCAGGATCAGCATTGTTACGAACATCATTTCCATCTTCTGTTCTATGTTGTACAACTGCTTTCTATGGGCTTCTTTACTTTTAGGAAATAGCTAATGGCTCTGCAAGTAATCACACTTTGCATTTTCCCCAGCATTATTCTGTGGTGCCTTCCTTTTAGCTCTGTTCTGACAATTAGAAAGTTACATGCAATTATCTCAGGGTGTTTCACACACTTTTAGGGTGGCCTGGCAACAAATGATGTTCCAAGTCCCGTGAGGATAATCTTAATTTTATCTTCGCATAAATATTGTAAATATTGCAGAAAAAAGTTCAGGGTATGTGTTGAGGTTAGGGTGCGAGAGTCCAGCATGGCCTCATTTTTATTTAATTCAGGCTCCTATTAATTTTTCTGTAAGCTTGAAAAAATCTCAGCACTTTTTCCTAATAATTTGAAAATAGAGTTGCTTGTTTTGTAGGTGTTTAAATGTTATCGAGAATACACGTAAATAGGAGGAGGGAGGAGGGGGTATCTATTTGTAAGATGAGAAAAGGAACCACTGCCTATTGTTTGACCTGAACAGCTCCCTGATTGACTGGGAGAAGGAATATCTCCATGGGAACAGATGAATGTCTGGTTTTCATGTGGTGAAATCCCCAATCGAGCTCACAGTGGCTTCACTAACATGGCACTCTAAATTGGTTGTTTGCATGCTGTTTCTTACCTTCCGCTAAACTAAATAAGAATACTTCTTCCAAAGTTACTATTCCCCAAAATATAATAGCACAATAAACATGCAGGACAAGTAACAACCTAAATTAATAGGTTTGGTTTGAGGCTTTTTTTAAAAATTATTTTGTTTTTTTTAAGTGAAGCAGGCAAAATAATTAAATGAGATTAAGCGTTTAGTATGGAACAGCCTTTTCAACGTGCTCCTTTTTGCAGTTTTGGGTGATACAGGAGGTATTGACATGCCTCCTCGCGACAGAAGAAGGCTGTTAGTTTGGCGGAATTTGGAGAACTCCTGAATCTATTGTGTCTATAGGTTTGCTACAGCCATTTACAATGGTCTGTTTTCCCTCCTAACAGGAGGGAAATGTCAGTTGACTTCAATACTGCTGAATCTAAAAATAAGTTTTAAAAAAGAGAGAGAGATTAGAGGTAACAAAAGAACCACAGTTAACATAACAATAAAAAAATGGCAATCCAGGTTGGACGAAGGAGTGATTCCTAAATATTAAAGCCCCAGTGGTCTTATCTGGACCAGCTGCTTATAATGTCTGTGAGGAATGTGGCACATCAAGTGTGTGAACACTGCAGCTATTGTATCCTAACAGGCTGATTGAACCCTGGATAATTGGCATGTAACCTTCTCTATTAATAGTGCAGACAGATATGTGAATTAGCTGAATGCCTCAGACATATGCCATGCATTAAGCAAAAGGGCTTACAATTCTCATAACAACTTGGCTAACTATTACACCAGTAATTATTCTTTAGAACTGGATAATATTAGAGAAAAATCAATAAATAATTTGTAGTTTCAGGACAGATTATGAATAATCAGTTGCACTGTAACATAATCGCCAAAGGTTGGATTGTAAGGAAGATTCAGGACTGATAGTGTGGCACTGATGGTTTTAAGGGGGTCAGAGTGTGATTCTCTGTCTTTGTTTAGCACTTGTAACTTGAAGGAATCGATAGGCATGTGAAACATTTAGTATAATTTCAGGATTGCTATTCTTTCTGTTGTACAAGAGATGTACAGTCGGGGCCATTGTCTTTGGAAAGACAATAGGTTATTTTCCTTTGTGAAATATGATGTAGAGGGTTAAGTTGGACTTCTTAATTTATTTTTTTTTTATTACATTGTCTTACTGTTCTGAACTTCTCATCCTTCCATCTCAGTTGTTCGTCGAGGATGAAATGGCAAAAAAACCACCTTTTACTTTTTAATTAGGCTATTCTTTTGCTAAAGTGATAGAGTGTATGATTCAACTCTGAGTGATCTTGAAAGAATGCAGCATTACAACACTTTAAAAGCAGTGAAATATCAACTACGGGCAGAGAATATTTAAATATGGGAGCCCCTAGAGCTGCATAACCTGTCTGGGAGTGTGCGTTTGGTGTAACAAGCTGCAGCAAACAGAATAATCCAACAGAGCTATGGGGCTTCTTGTTATTTGAAAACCTTTTGCAAAGGACTTTTCCTTAGAAAACCTTCTTACAAATTAGTGGGAGATAATTGGATATTTTAGGGTAGAAATTCAAGTTTAGATGTTCCAAAACTTATGACGATTATGCTGTTGTTTTGCCTAAAGAAATGGAGATGCATGCAGTTTCTTTTGCAAATGCTTTAGTCATTTAAATGCTACTCTTAGTAATTGCCATGTCAAGTTGGAATCAAATAAACACAGACATAAAAAGTATTTTAAACAGCTACAAATACTACACAAATAGAGACTCTTTCATTTCTGAGGTAGTTTTATTTACATTTGCCATATCCCACAGTGGCTGAGTTGAAAACAAGGTAGTTGGAAGATGTTACTGTATTAGGGCCAGAACTCAAATAGCTCCCTGATAAAAAGCAAGCACTTAATCTCACAGTATTCTTTGGCATTAATCTATCTTCACACAGATAACAACTTCTTGCTTGCCCTTGTCCCATAGTCTCCTGCATGCGAGCTGCCCACCATCAGCTTACAAAGACCGTAATGCTTTCTTCCACCTGCTGCACCTCGTTCTCTAATTACCTGGCTTCTCTCTTTAAGATCCTACCAGTATCTCTTCTTTATGGGCTTCTCAGCCACAATATAGCAATTAGACCAAGACTCATCTTTCAGGTTTAAGATGAACTTCCTTCTTTCAGGCCCTCAACTACCAAACCCCAGCATAATCTCAGCTACGGCCAGCCCTAGAGAAAGCCTCTAGTTCATGAATGTGCCCAGTAATGTGATTTGCACCAAGCAGTTGTAAATGGTTGTAATACGCATCATGTCTAGACAAACTGAAAATCAGATCGTTGGTCTGAACTGCGGTGGTTTGGTCTTGCTCATGGCAGTTCAACAGTATTTATGAGGAAACTGAGGTAGCATAAACATTGTAAAACTAACTTGGCAGTAGTGTTCTAAAAAGCTGAAGAGCCAGCAGGGGAGAGGGCTGAAATACGCTCTTTTTGTGTGCATGAATGTTGGTACTCATCTTTCTCATTTCCTCTCTTCCCAATGGAAAGCTAAAAAGAGGGAAAGCTCTAACGGGCAACGGCTTGACCACACAATCACCAGAACAAGATCTGAACCAGCACCCCAGAGCTCAGCTCCTAGTTTTGGGGAGAATCAGATTTGAACTGATCTTTGCCACTCAGCCCCCTCCCAGACGGCCACAGCAGTGTTGCCTGCCCATCATGAAGAGGCTTGGCTTGGCGGCCCATCTGTGGCTGTTTTACAACGAGCTAATTTCCTATCAGCAGTAGGACATGAGCAAATCAGCATGGTGGAGGTCCTGCTGCCTTTGCAGTTTCCCTTTGGAGCTCTTGGGACATGTGAGAACAAAGCAAAAGAAGCAGCCCAAATTATTGCGCCCTTTACTCTTGAAAACAGGGGGCATGCCTGGTTTCTGAAGGTGACTTTACAGGGTTTGAATCTCCGCCAAACATGGTAGCCGTAGCCCTAATGTAGAATTCTAATTCAATGGATTGCCATCTAGTTCAAAAGGCATTTTATTCTGATTTGTTGGGAAGTCAGAACAATTTGGTATGGTCCTTCGCTAGCTCTTGTGATATAGTAATAATTTATATAAAGATATTTTTCTCTATATCCTGGCAGATTTGGGGAAGTGCATGCCTAAGAAGACTTGAAATTGTGTTTACTTGAACTCAAATGGGTATTTTTTTGCTTGAAACCTACTTACATTTTCATATGTCTAAACTGTGACATCTATAAAATGTATATAAACTTGTTTAGTGAGAAACATATATTAAAATGTACATTAATTTCTGTCCTGTCTATATTAGGTACATTTTAACTGTCTCTATGTACACAAAATATACAACTGTCTAAGCCTGGATTTATGTCCTTCTCTGCAAAGACACAGAAAGACATATATACTGCTTCAGAAGTTCTCTGGCTGTATTAATTTGTCAGGTTTCATATTTTCTTCGGTGGCAGACATGCCACAGTCAGCAGTGAGGAAAAGACTAGTAGAAACTGGCAGATAGATGACCTTAACTAGGATCAATACAAAAAGCTTCAGGAGCTTATGAAATAAAATACTTTGAAGTAAAATGCAAAATTGGATTTCACAAGCCATCATAACTGTTTGTCACTTCGGGAAGGGACGAGAAAGACCTATGTGCTGTATTTAAAGTGTTCACATAGGAACAGGACTTGAATGAACTGAGTTCAGAGCAAGCTTTAAAGATCATACTGCCCGTGAGCAAATTACTTCAAAGTCCCCTTGCTTAAGGAAAAGAAAAGAAGTTAAGTAATAAGCTGGTTGATTTTGTGTGTCGTTGATGATGGCCAGTGTCAGAAGTATACATTGAGCTGAGAATTCATGTATTTTATAGCTCCAGCTTCCCCAAGATTTGGACTCTTAATTCATAGCTGCATGTGGGTTTAAGCAGGACAGCTGAGGCACTTGCACCTACCTGTGGCCATCCATCTCCCATTGGGATGCTCGTGGCCCTGCACCAGGGACAGCTACACGGGCATGGATCTGCCCTGCTGCTTCTTCCTTAATGCCTGATGGATTGTGGGTGGAAAATTAATCATGTGGGTCAGGTTTCTCTAGAGGAGAACTGGCGTTAGAACTTGGCATCATAAAAGACGTCTGTACCTTCTTTCAGTCCTACCAACATCAATTACTTCCAAATTACATCTCAATTTTGGCTGCCCCATTATTGCTATTCTGAGATGATCAGGTTTATTTGGGCTATTTTCACTTGATTATTAAATCAAAGTGTATATTGTCATTCAGGGCTTTGAATGACTGGTAAGCACTGACTTCTGAGACAAGAAGCCTTTACTTCTGAGATGAGGAGTGGTTTGGTTTTTTTACCTGTACTTAGCATCTGGGAAGGCTGCGTTCCCCAGGTTGGGTTAACCTGATGGGACTCAATAGTTTGAAATTTTTGGAACTTTCTTGGCTGGTGGGTGAGGAAGCATTTGACTGAGGGTCTTGCAAAGCATGGAGCTGCTCAATCAAAAGTTTTTGGCATTTATCCGGCAAAGTAGGAAAATATGTTTCTGGTTTGGTCCTTAATGCCCACCCACCATCACATTTTTCTCTCCTGCTCCTGAGAAGGATTAGGTGAGGGGAATGGGAATCTGTCTTTGATTTAGAGTCCTTAGGCTCTCTCTTTAAAGTACTGAGCAACGATTTTCAGCTTTTCTTAATCCTGGGAACACCTAACCTTGCAGGGAACGAAGTCCAAACCTGGTAAAAGTTAAAATAATCTTTGCATATATCTCCTATTTTTTTTCATTTTCTACCTTAGGTTTGCACTCATGGGGAAGGTTTCCTTTGTTTCATTTGGCAACAGCCTTGTGAACGGCCCTCTTCTTGATGTGTAAAAGAGCAGAAGTAGTGTGTGGCCCCGTGGCTTGAGAAAAAATGGAACTGATGCTACTGAAACTGCCTGCGTGGGTAATGCAGATGGTTTGTCCCAGGTGGAAAGAGTTATTAACGCAGATTTGGCTTCTGCATTTAATCCAGATGGTAATAGTTAATAGTGGCCACTGCAATTAACCACAATGCAGAGTAAATGTTTCAATTTGATGCTGACACAGAAAAAAGCACAAGCTTGCGCAAGGTGTGGATGTGTCTCAATTCAGCTGAAAAGACAGTGAGATACTAGTGACAAAATACTTGTACTGCACATGGGAACTTTGTGGACTAACCGAAGAGAGGGCTGTAATTTCTGACCCAGGTGATGTTTGGTGAACGTGTGCTGTTTAATGAGAAGGTACCGCTTGCAGAATAACCAATGACTTGGTGGCTAAGGCTCCTTCTCAGGATGGGGGAGCAGCGAGTTTGGAGCCTCTGATTTGGATTTCTCTGGGATGGAACATTGCTCAGAAGCAGGTGGGGGCTGGACCCTCATGTCAAGTCAGCATTAGGACACATATGTAGAGTGGTAGCGTCCAGTTAGCTTAGTGGACAGGAGACATTTCATATCCAATTTCCTCCTAAAAATGAAGAACCACAACAAGGAGGGATAATCGAGACCCTGTCTTTGTAATTCAGCATCAAAATCAGAAGGGAGACCAGGAATTCTCACTATTAGCTTCTTAGAGTAGAAATCCCAATGTTTATGGAGATTAAGAAAGGTATTGATTTGTCACAGGCCATAAGGTTTCCTGCGTGCCTGACTTTTTCTTTAATTCCCCTGAGTTTGACAACATTGACTTAATCTATTTAAGGCCCTATGATGAAGGATAAAACATCACCATCTGCTAATGCAAACATTTATAACTTGCAAAACCCACATCAACTTATGATAGTGGGATACAGAATAAAATCTTCATGTACCTGTTTAACATGGTGAAAGAAAAAATAATTCAGAGTTCTTTTAAAGCACATACAGGATTAGGTGAGGAAGAAGTTCAATGGATAGAGAGCATCTCCTTGATTACAAACAGATTTTAGTTTATGATGAAATGATACAACTTGGTAGGCAACATGATGTAGTATATTTAAAATATGTCTTTTGGTTAAGATGTCTTTGTCAGTAAGGATTGTTGAAGTCTGTATTCCACACCCAGTCACAGACACCCAAGAGTTGTACTCACCTTTCCTTACAGACACGATGAGTCACAGAGCAGTTTGTGTCTTCCTCCCCATAGAGAGTGTACCAATAGCAACATTTTGTAGAATGACAAAAAAGTGAATCACTAGACAGCTTGGTTTCATCAGAGATAAGATTCTGGACCCTTAGACTTATTATTTGGTCTGGTGCATTTTGAAAATGGACTCCTTTGATGTGTTTTGTCTAACAGCTGCCACCACAATTCCTGCAAATCCCATTAAACAAGGTGTTCTCTCAGTCTCTGTTAGTGCTAACGCAATGGCTAGGCACCATCTAACAAATATTGCTGCAATCATTTGACAACATGCTCCCGCAGCTGAAATTAGTATCCTGAAATATATGCATCTTTCACAGCTTTTCAGTGGCTTAGTTTAAGCCCACCTTAACTGGTAGTTTGAGATAAGGTCCTGCCCCGTCTCAAACTGGACACACTAAGCATGGACATACATCCTTCCAGCTGTGGGGCAGTAATGTCCCATCAAAGCCACCCCACGTTGAGGTGATGCTGCTGAGGTACCTGCACCCTTTCTGCCCTGCCTTGCTGGGAGGGCAGGGAAACTTGTACTCTGGGCAGTAACAAACAGCTGGAGGCAGTAACTTCTTAAACTGCTACAGCTCTATCTGCCTTGAACATCAGCCCACAGCCTAGGTCTATATTGCAGTTGAAGGCATGATTGCAGGCTGTGTTGACATATCTAACCCTCACTTAAATTAGCTAGTTTAGGTACTGATAACTGTAAAGCTCTGCAAGGTGGACTTCAGGCACTTGTACAGTCTGAGCTTGAAGCAGTGCTGCTACAGCTACTTGTTATCTTGTTATTTCCCATAGCGTTGCATAGACCACAATATGCAGCAAGTAAAGTGCAATTTAACATTACACTTACACCAGCCTAATAGCTGACTGGCATGAAAAAGAATAGTCTGTTAGACTGATCTAACTGCTACATCAGACTGCACGCTTAACCATTTGGTTTAAATGTCCCCAATTTTGTAAAGCCAGCATCATTTACACTTTCTGAAGCTCACCTTCACAAAGAAATGTGCAAACACAGCTACGCTGCTCAACTGCAATACTTCTGAAACTCCTGTTTATGGCTTTCAGGGTCCAGCCAGTTTAAATCCTGTTCAGAAAGCTGGTTTGTGTGTAGCCTGTGAGTAGCAGGTAGGAACTGTTTACACTGATAACCATGATTAACATTGTACTCTTTGCTATGAATAAGTATGTGCGAAGGTTGAACCATGCTGAGTTTTAGGCTTGTTAGTGAAAGAGCACAGTTCCTGTTAAACCGCTGATTTTTGAGGCTATTGTTTTTAATAAAAGCAAATGTTTTTGTCAAAAGATGATGTATTGCAGCATATACCTTCTAGGTCTTTAGTGTAGTGACTATTCTGTTTTTTCAGCATCTCAGTCTACACAGGCCACAAACCCAAAATCATCGAGGCCAACAGGATTTTTCCTTTTTATTTCAGTGAATGTGGATCAGGTATACGGAAAGCTGCACATGAGATCCTGCAAAAGGGAAATGTATCCTAATGAGCATTTTGTTAATGTAATATAGACATAAAGCTCAGATTTAAGCAGTTCGGTAGCAGAAACCTGTGGTGTAACTGCAGGAATTCTTGATACCTTTACTTCCTGCACCTCTTAAACACACAACAAAGCAGGAGGGAAATCGTTCATGATAATTAACTGGTTAAAATAAGAGTGAAGAAATCTAATATCATCAGGGTTCAGCAGTTATTGAATAGCGCATAGACATCATGCTGGTTCTATGTTAAGAAATTAATTTCAGCTGCAGAAAATAGCCATCTTCTAATTCAGTATGGACTGGGTCCTCTTTATATAGCTGAACGGTTAACAATGTTGGGGGGGGTTCTCAGGGCATAATTTGACGATATGTTTGCTTCAGGGGAGGAATATACTTTAAAGGGTAATTTGGATGATCTGGGTTGCAACACAATCATAGACATTTTAATCTATACAAATTAGAGTGGTGAAGTCTGGCCATGGCAGGAAAGGGTGGAGGGGAGGAGGTGGAAAAGGGGTAGGAATGTCTTGCCAATGGCCCTGCTGAAGAAAACATACAGCATAACCCTCTATATCAAATATACTGATATTAAAGTATCGTTTAACCTGGGCAAGTTGTTTGGTATTTGTTGGGGTTTTGTTTGGGTTTTTTTGTGGGTTTTTTTTTGATAGAAAGAGAATTTTAATGTAACGTTATGTTATCTTATGTAGGATAAAGATTAACATAATATAGTGTAAGAACATGGGGAACCCTTCCCCTGAACTTTTGAGGACAAATAATTTTATTGGTGATTCAATATCTGTCAAGCTGAAGATTTGGTAATAGGCCGGTACGTGGAAAGAAGAAAAGTGGGAGTGAGCACCCGTGGGCATGCTTCCTTTGAGTAAATCTTAAGCAAAGTCCTAGCAAAAGAGGAAGAGATATTGAAATGGAATTCATAAAGTCAAACAATAAAAATACATTTAAGATTCGGAACGGATTGTCAGCTGGTATAATTCAGTCCTCTGCAGGCTGTGAGAGAGCAGCGTTACCAGATGAGTGTGTTTCTCACACACTATATAAAGGGTGCTTTACCCAAATGTTTTTTTAATCAGTCCATTTTTAAACAATGTAAGCTGACAGCAGCCCTTTAATATGCATCGCCAAGGCTTTCTGAATTGTAAGTAGAAAGGACGAGCAGATTTCCCTGAATTTAGGAGCATGGTCTGGAATTTCATAGGTGGAGAGAAAAGGCTGCTTTGCTTTGAAGTTTTCTGCTTTATATGCTAAACAGTGCTGTTGACTGATTTACTGCAATTTCACATTCAGGGGGCGGGGAAAAAGGAAAGCAGTGACTTTTTGTTGAGTGTGATGAGGAATTATTGACAGATAGGGATACAAGTTCCACTTGCTTGCAAATTTGCTTTCAAACACAACAAGTTAACACAAGCAAGGGCTTGTAACAGTGCAATGCAACATTTAGTAAAGACGTGCCACATCTGGCAAACTTAAAACATTACCTGGTTTTCCACAGGGCTTAAGAAAGGCTGTCCTACTAAGGAAAATGCATAGTTTGCAGTTTGCATAAACATATTTTTTATTTTGCTGGAAATGCTTAGTGTACCACTCTCTTTCACTGGTATTAGAAAAGCTCTTTTACCCTATCTTTCTACTGAATGTTTAAGATTCCTGGAATATTTTGTTTCCGCTAGAACATTTAACCAGCCTGATTATGCGTCAGTGGCAGGGACGCATCCTCAGTAATAAATTCATATGCATGTGGTGAAATGAACAGTAGTATATGTGGAGTTCCAAGACCAAAAACCTTTGTAACAAAGAAATTCCTACTGAGTGACCTACTAAATTGTGTTCTAAACACTTTGGTTAGAAATTGTATCTTCCCAGTCTTCACAAATAAAAGTCAGACTTAATATGAAAATACTAAAGCACGTTGTACAATCTCATGTCAGCATGTGCAGTTTTAAGTGTGGCAAAAAAAGCAATGATATCAAGCTATGAGCAAGAATTCAATAGAGGTTTTGTTTTAGTGTCTCTGAAAGGAAACTGTCTCCTCTAGGAGAACACTTCTTCCTCAATAGCATATCATTACTTACTTCTTTACATGCTATGGAAAGATGTTTCTTTGAATCTTTATGTGTGGAAAGAGGCAGAAAAGAGTGTATGATAAAAGAGTCTGCTAAATATAGCATAAGCCTCTGAATGCAGAAACGCAGTGCATACTTATATGCAAAATGTGTAACAAAGGGAAACATGCCTTATCACATCAAAATATTATGTTTTGTTAGTGTGTATTTATGTTGTGTAATGACATTTATATTGGGAAGGAAATGCTTCCTCCTCCTTTGGCAGTAACCAATAGGACAAATTTCATTAACTTAATTCCCCAAAGTGGCATTTGCTCATGTATAGTCCTGCGTAACTGAACCATTCTGTGCCTTAGCTTCCTGTCCATCAATTATACTTGTTGAATTCTCAAGCATATTATTAAGTCATTTATATGTTTTTAAAGCACTTGGATATCTCATAAAAATGATTGCATAAAAGTGCATTTATATGAGTACACCTTAATAAAACCAGATCATGCCAGGCACAATTAAACTCTTTTTTGTGTCCCACCATGCAAATCTTCCTGTACAGCTTGAAGTTTAACTTTCAAAGCTCAGCTGAGTTTATTCAACTGATTACTATCTAATCCACCCACCCACCATCCCACACTGCCTCAAAAAAATGTTCAAATCCTGCCCAGAGTGATATTTTTATTTTTAAACTTGAATGGCTAAGCATTCCTCACAGATGTGAGAAAATTTGAGCCTTAATCATTACAGCAAACCCATACTATCATTAGACAGAACACAGTCTTTAGCAAAAACATAGATTTTCATGAATAAATTGGCTGGTATCTACCAGTCAGTACTGTAGAAAGCCACATTTAAATACCTGGCAGTCTTACATCTGCAAATACTGTACGTCTCCGCGATGCATTGCTTGCTTATTATGCTGGGAAACCGGAGTCACCGTCCTCTGTTCCTGCTCCAGCTCCAGCTGTTGCAACATACTGGATCATTTCCTAACTTTCCAAAATGAAAGCAGGTATTGCATCCAAAGGAAAGCTCGTTGCACATAGGCCTTCGCTTGGACAATTGTTTGTGGATCAAAATAATAGGCACAGTAGGTCTCTGTGATCTGGCCTGTGCTGAAGCGTGGGGGAGGAGATGCGCTGGAGACGGAGTTGGGGGCTACAAGGTGGATGTGCCACTTCTTGTCAGTTCACTTTGCACACTCAGGTGGCCCTCCTGGCTCTTATTCTTCCCCCTACTGTCTTTGTCAGCTTCTTACTCTCAGTTAAAAACTTTGGACAGTTGTCCAAGTCCATGTCCAGTGCCCTTTGGGAGCTTGCTCGCTCGCTTAATGCTGAAAAGAGGATTCCCAAAAAAGAGATAATTTCTTTCTGCTGAAGATGTCTGGTCTAGCTTGTTGAAACACCAGTCTTACCAAAAAGCAGACTTTCTTGGCAGTGGAGGAAAGGGCTGGCGTTATTCCTGCTGGAGGTCACACTAGAATCTGTTGGAGGTTTTGCTGTACATGCTTTCTTCCTGGTTTCTGCTGTGCTGTACAGTACTCACATCAAGCTGTTTTGTAGGAAATATTTTATTACATTGAACTGTTTAATTCCCTGGGCTGGTGTAAACAAGTATAACTTGCTGGTACTCACTGAAGCTATGAATATTTATGCCTGCAGAGCATCCTCTCCATTATTTTTAATCTAACTACATTAATAATTCTAATGAAATATTAGTACTTGACACTATATAGCAGGTCTGGCCAATTGCTTTTACAAAGATATAGACTCAGTATCTGTCAAAGTAAGGTGCTGTATTGGTATAAAGACTACTGCTACATGATGTGTGAAGTTTTAGTTATAATTTTATCGTTCTGGGGTACAATCAGAACAGTGTTTATTGTGCACAACACGGACTTGCATTATAGTGGCAAGCCACAGTAGGTGATCAGGTCTAGCCATAAGGAAATCGTCAATTTGGTCTGTCTTGAAAATTTTAGCACTTTGCAAGGTGATCAGGGAGGACTTGGGAGGCAGTTCAGGGCTCCTTAGCACCCTTGCATCTCTTGAGTTTCCTGGTTTGTGAGATCGAAAGACTCTTGTGGGTTTTAGTGTGAGCAAAGAATGATTCCCGAGAAGATCAACCCAGAAGGAATTCTTTAGGGCAGCCTTCAGTGGAAAATTCTACTCACAAAGCCACAGCAAGTACTCCTTAGACAAAACACCCATTTTTTTGCATAGATGTATCTGTTAGGCGAGACTATCTCTCTTTGGGTCCATAAGAGTCTGATCTATTTTATATGAAAAAGAGTAATTTGCACAGGCTGGGGAGAAGGAAGCCTCTTCCAAAGGATCAATACTTTGTTATTTGTAATAACATTGACTAGGTTATCATTAGTCTTCAGATACTGCACACATGGGTGTATCAAAAGAAGATTAATCACATCTGATTATATACAATTTTAAGATCAGTTCCATTAAACCCAATTACAGCGTTTCATAATGAATAAGACCTCTCTGAACAGAATGTACCCCTCTTAGGATGCAGACTTGCATGGTTCTGAGCACCTCTGGTGAGATAGGCAACAGTCTCTGTTAAATCCTGAAGTCTGAGAAAACCAGGCCTCCCATGAGTTAATTATGGGGGATTAACGACCTATATGAAAAATAACAGATGTGGCTAAACAATAAGTTTGCAAGCAGCAATATGACCAATCAATATAAAGCTGTGTTTAGCTGGCGATTATGCACCAAACATGGCAGTAAGATTAAAAAAGGCAAAACTCTTCATACTTAAAAACATATTTGAATTGCTGGGAATATGCAAAACATCCAGTTACAAAACCAGCATGCTAGAACTGCTGAGATAACTTCTCGTTCTTGTTATACAAGGTGATTTTTAAAAAGTTTGCTTATTTTCATAGCTTCTTTTCACTCAAACTAGAGCAAAATGGACCACAGGTAATAGAACTGCCTTAAATAGTTACTTGGTTGGCAAACATAATTTAAAGTCCATTTTAAATCTATATACTAGAGTGATTAATCTAAGCTGGAAAGGATGGGAAAAAATAAACACTACGATAAGTAGATATGATATCAGGAGCTGGCTGTGCTTGAAATTTCTCTTGATTATTGCTGCTAATGCTTGAGACAGACAGGAACTGCAAATAAATAAATATGTTCTGTTAATATTTGCCGAAATTTTTGAACACATTCCCTTTGGCTCTACTTGTATCCTGTCTCTCTTTTGCTTTCTGAGAACATATGTGTGATTGAGTTAGGGAACAAATGTTTGGAGAAAAAGTTCAAAGTTTCTAAAACTGGCACACATTAGTATTTGTGTCAGAGAGATTTGTGCACTTTAACCCCAACTCAGAAAACCCATTCCTGTTCAGGATAGCACTAGCACATCAGGTAAAACCCTATCTGCACCAAAAGCCAAAGGGTGTTTGGATGGGGACAGGACTTCTCCCATGGCCCTGAAAGTTTTGTGCATATTTGGGGTTTTAATCCTCCCCCAAAGTCCTGAAAAGTCAATGAAATCAGTCCCCTTGGATTTTAATGGACTTTGGATGAGGCTCCCAGACAGCAAACAGAAAAGCTTTTATGTGACTTTGTTCCAGTACTGCAAACTCAAGGATTCAAAATTTGTGAGTCAGATCCTGTGGATTTGTGGCAAAATTATATTTAACATGATAAATTTGGGATCTTTTTATTGTCTTTTTGTATCTTGAACCTATGTCTTTCATATTTTCCAGCTGACCTGCTATGAGGGCTAGACACTTGCTTTATATTATACAAGGAAACTGAAAGTCTCGAGTGATCACATGGTTCCTGAAGCATGGGGCTTACCAAAGCCATTAACTGCCACATAATATTTAATGAAATGTTGGTGATTTAGCAAAATAACTGCTAACTGTATTTCAAATATCAAATGCTGCAGATTATGATCATTTGGCAAAGATCTTATTTTTTTCATACAAGTTTTCCAAAACACTTTAGTATATCACGTTTAACTAGCAAATCAAAACATTGTAGGAAAACTTAACTCCAGATAGATATTTTGCCACGAAACAAAGAGTTTAATGTGAACTGATGTTTATACTTAAGGATATTCTCTACCCTGCAGCTGGGAGGTGTGATGTGAAAGCTCTTAAATAAGTGTCCATCATGCTCCTATGCACAGACTGGTAAATTCTCTGAATTTCATGCCACCTTAGCTTTGCTATTTACTTGGGCTAGCTAAATATATATCCACTGCAGTGTCACCTCTGAGCTTAGTTCTTATATGTGCCAGTCCATAACACACTCTCATTGTTGCAGGTTTGCTTTTAGAGTAGGACACTAGTAGCTACAATAAAGGGCAAAATTTGGCTTTGTATAGATAGACTGTATGGCCATCAGAGCAGTAGCACCTCTCTTTATTCAACTTTATCTGACATGCAGCCATGATTTGGGATTTTGTGTCTATTTTTATACTCAGAACTCCTGATCTGAAGGATGTGACAGTGCTTTTTCTAGAAGCCTGTCCTAGAGATCAAGGAGGCACAGAACACCCACTTCACCCACAGCCTGTATCATTTCCTTTACAGGCCTTCGGCTTCAAGGGTGTCCACATCACCTACAGCCCCCCCAAGTTCAGGCGGCCTGTAGTTTTCATCTGCTTCTGTTTTTAGGGAATGACCATGGAAAGAAAGGATGGATGGCTCATGTGAGAGAAACTGCATTAGGTGCAGCTCATCCACACGAGAAAGTGGAGCATCTTTGGGTCTGTGATAAGTGCCGATCCAGTGGGGATAGTTGGAAACTTTGAATAGCCTTGAGTATATCCTTGCTGACTCAGGAGAACCAATTAAAAAATATTTCCAGTCAAGTAGATGCATCTTACATTGCATTCAGAAGGTCATAAATTTCCTGATTAAGCTATCTGCTTGTTATAAACTAGACTCAGGTGTTAGGTATGTTCCAAGAGGGCAAAACTGTAATTTGGGCTTGTGAGAATGAACTCTATTGCTACAGGTGGCTCCAATTCTGTGACTGAAAAACAACAGAACAGCCATTATGTTACTCACCTATTTGTTAAAAACATTACTGAAATGTTTTCCTCAGGAGCAGGAAAAACCAAACCAACCAAACAAACCATACCACAGTTTCAGTGAGTTTCAGAGCTCTTATGGCCTTTGATTTATAAGTTTTAGCAGGTTCTGGAACAATGTCAGAAGAAAACTCGTAGGAGCTTGCTGTTACAGCATTTTTATTCTCAGTATTCTCAGTTTTATTTCAGAGGATTTAGTCTTTTAATTTGTGGCTTTATGACACCAATGGGTTGCATTATTTGCAATTTTCAGACTCACAAAACTGTAAAATATAGTGTGCTTACATTTTGGAATTAAAAACATTTTCACCAATAAATCTAAGCAGATTGGAAATAATACAAAACTCTGTTCATTTTACTAGGAGGATTTGAACAGAAATTGGGCATGATTTCAAAGTCAAAACACAATACAAAACTTTTTTGGGGTTTGCAGTGCTGCAGAGATGCAACCAGTTGTCATTTATTCACCAATCATTAAATCAGAGCAGATTGGTATTACTTAAGAGGCAAGATGAAATCAGCATTTCTCTCCTGTGGTCCATTTTCTGTTTATTGCTCTTATCTTCTGTACAAGTGGATAAGGGGAAAAATAGAGTGAGAACATAAGCAATTACAAGGTCTAAATGCTCTCGCTTGCCAGTGTTAAGCTAGACCTATTCTGCCTGGAAAGAGATGCCGAATAACAGAAAACTACATTTTTCTTCATATGAATCATCCTATCTAGTTCCAGTAAAATTCCCATGGAAACTTCAGGGCTATCCAGCAGATCCTGCACTATTTGTTAAAGGGAAATTTTGCGGTTTCAGATTTGCCTTGGGTTCCCATCATCCCATCCATGCTCTTTAGCAGATCCAACTCCAATAACTACAGTAAGTCCTGTGGTCCAGCCAGCCATGGAAAACAATCCAAAAATTGTGTTTCTCGGTGTAGTGGTAGGTGGTTCCCTCCTAAAAGACTAGCAGTGACACTAGATGCAGAAGCTAAAGAGCTGATAATAAAAGTATTGGCTGCATAAACCCTGCTAGGTTCAAACATTACTTCCCAGGTTCCCAGAATCTACCTATATCCTGAAGGTCCTACTAAGTATTTTTTAAAATTAGCATATATATTGACTTTGATGGGATCAGGTCTGCCCCACATGCAGCTTTCATACCAGCACAAGCATATCAGTTTATCAGTTTACTGCCATAAGCTCTGATGGGGAACTGCACTAGGTTAAAGGCGTTCTGCGTAGCTCGTGTATTGTGAT
>JANZLQ010000009.1:24690899-24704434 GCA_026212715.1 Elanus axillaris | reverse complement strand
TAGCATATATATTGACTTTGATGGGATCAGGTCTGCCCCACATGCAGCTTTCATACCAGCACAAGCATATCAGTTTACTGCCATAAGCTCTGATGGGGAACTGCACTAGGTTAAAGGCGTTCTGCGTAGCTCGTGTATTGTGATTCTCCTTCCTACTGAGCTATTACAAGTTGAAGCAAGGCTGAGTTGTTACTATATAAGTTTTTGCTGCTACAACTGCTGACTTTTGCTAATGTAGCTACTATAGTTACTGACTCATCAGTGACGTAACTGTCCTGACAGAGGACAGCAAGATGGATGCAGTTTCTCCTAGTCAACTAGGTCTTTGAATATGACTTGCATTTTTTTTTTAGCAGTATGTTTTAGCAAGAAAAACAGAACATTCCATTGGTAGCCCTTGCTCAAGCAGGTCTGACTCTCCTGCCATAAATTTTTTTGGCTGGGTCAACCATTTGGATTAATTTTAATATAGTAGGAAAAAAAAAAAGGGGGGGGGGTGTTGTGGCTCCCAGAGACTTTCTGACTAATTTTGTTTCTGTAATAGGGTGGTAGTAAAAATGCTATTGAACTCTGAGCTACATGGAGAGTAACACCAGTCACCAAGCAACTAACTTAGAAAAAAGGATGAATGTTAGTAGGAAAAGAAGGATATTAGTAAAGCCAAACAAAGCAAAAGCATAAAAAATCAGAACGCCAGCTAGTTCTTGTTCCAAAAAAAAAAAAATCACTTCAAATTCCAAAACAAACAACACTTTTCACTTCAAAAATCCCAAACAACACATCAGCATTCTAGTAATTCCTGCCATTGAATGTTTGACTCTTAAACAGCACATATTTTAGGAGGAAATATTTGAGCTATATAAATAAAAGGCATCCAAGAATCTTTGTTTTCCTCTGAAATGCAAGGCCAATAACTTATCTCTTATTAACAAGTTCATCTTTTGTTTCCCCAAGGTGCTTTTTTTTTCGATGTGTGCTCTTGGCAAAATTGTTTGGAACAAAAAGAAAGCAGCTTCCCCTCCTGTTGTTTTGCTGCCTTTGCAAGCATTTATTTTCATGGAGACAAAGCTGAATTTCCTCTGTGGCGGTGTTGTGTTGCGTGAAATGTCCCAACATTCCTATGAATGGAGGCTTCTAAAGACAGGCTGTTCTGTTTTGAACTTGTTATGACAAAAATAGCCAAAAAAAAAAGCCAGCTTGTCAAATTAGGAATTACATGAGGTCAGCAAATTTGGGAGGAACCGCAACTGGAGGAGAGAGAAAGAGAGAGACCTAATTACGACTTGGGGGGAGGGAGAAAGGGTGGACCTTTCTGAAGCAAACCAAGAGCTGCTTTTGATCTCTGAGCGCGGTGGGGCACTCAGGATGAGTCTCCCGCTAATTTTGGTGGCAAATGATCAGGCCTTAATATGCCTAAAAATAGCACTAATGCTGGACAGCATTCCAGCTTGCCCTCTGCACACCATAAGATTATTTCTGCCAGATGCATAAACAATTTGAATTGTGAGGTTTAGCACTGCCCTAAAATCCTGTGCCCTTTTCTGACTTTCTCGGGTTTTTATACACTACCTGTCACTTTGACATCAAAAGCTAACTTCTGCAAAAGTCCGGCTTGGAGATATCTCTGGAAAGGGAACTCCGCCCACTTGGGAGAAGTTCGACATCACAGCATAAGAATTTTACCACTTGGACCTTTGTTCAGCCTCCGATGTCATCATGCACAGGGGTTTCTTTCAAGTTGGTACAGGAGTAGGGACAAACTGTAAAATTCATATCCAGACCCAAGTAGTAAGTCCAGAAGTGGTTTGGTTGGTGCCAAAGTCTAATATAATTTGTATATGTAATTATAGAAAGCAGTAGATAGTCTAGTGTAGTCTAGGAGACTGCAGATATAGCAGTAAGCCAAAACTCCTGTATTCTGATCTTAACGCAGTGACTCAGTTTGCTTATCTTGTACAATGCAGATAATAATCACGCTGACTGGCAGTGGCACAGGCAGGCGTCAGCAGGCATCCAGCTCAGTCCTGGCAGAGGCCGGGGGAAGCTGCCGGGAGGTGCTCTCCCTCCACCTGTCAATTTTGCAAGGCTTGATGAATTGCTGGATTTTTTTTTTCAAGCTGCATCCATCAGTCCCATGATTAAGTGTAAAATTGTACATCCCTAATAAAAAAAAAAAAGGTTATCTGCTTCTGTTAGTTCAGAGGGAAGTTAAAACTGAGATTTGTATGCAGCCAAACAGCTTAAAAACAAATTAATAATTGTATTTTCTAAGAACCTTATCCTAAGCCAGCTGGGGGTGTGAGGGTAAAGGATGTCCTGACTTCTGAATGCTTGGGAATGGCATTCCCAGTTGTTTAGACTAATACAGATAGAGCACATTAAAACATAAGGCGGGAGATTGTTTAGTCCTCTGCCGCGGCTCCCAGAGGGTGCATCACAGAAGAGTGCTGTTCTTGCTTCTTTCCTTTGGTCATATGCAGATGCAGAATCCAAATCACCATCTAGAAATTAACCAACTATTTATTCAAACCAAATTCAAGCAACTAATTGTTCCCAAGCTTTTCCCTTCACTATTCATTATTTGGTATGTACAATCGGTCCCCTAGGACCTAGGTCATATGACATGCCTTTTTGGGGGGCCTGGATAATTAGAGTGTGAAAGTATAATAAACAGTAAATACCAAATTTACTTGGCAGCAGCCAGTTATAGACAAAACCATCCTCTCTCCCCATCCCCTGATATCTCTGCTAATAAAAACTCATTCATGCCAGTGTTCACAAATAGCAAATGAAATGGGGCACAACACTGAATGTAAAAAGCAAACGTTCTTTGCTAATGTTTGCAAATCCTACCTTGTAGACTGCATTAGTTCTGATAGCCATGTGCAATACCCGGGGATGTGAAGGTGACAGATATCTCACTGGTGTTTGCAGTAGGACATAAGTCAACTATAATAAATGTGGCATCTTTGAAGTATTACGTCTGGAAGTGGCTAGCATATTTTCACATACGTTTTCAGTCTTGCAGGTAAAACGTGTTCCAACCTTACGTTGTCTCTGATTAGTGAGTTAAAAGTCCAACATTCTGATTTGTTAATTTTTAACCTGGGTATGTAAAAATGTTCTGACTTTTTAAAATGAAGAAGTAAAATTAGCAAACCTTTCCCCCTCACACACATTTCTACACTTGCATGTAAAACACAGTTAAGCACCACTTGAACAATACAGTAATAACTAAACTAGATAACCTATCCGGATTTAATCCAGCCTGGACAAAGACAGCAGTTCAAGTTGAAACTGAAAGCCAATATTTAATATATGACCTGGTAAAGACAGCATTCGGTGTAACTTTAACAGAATCACAAAAGTTTAACAATTGCATGGGGTTTGTCTGTGAATTTTAACCTTCTATTTACTCCAAACAGAACAGAAACATTTTCAAACAGCAGCTGAAGAAGTGTACAAAATGCATTACATGAATGTGTCTAATCTGGGAAAAAGGAAGTTCTGCCTCAGATACATGTTTTATGCAACAGAGCTGTTTACTTTATTTGTAAACCCTCCAGAATACTGTCCAAAGTTCATTCTTTGTTCAAGGTAAGAATGTAATTGCACTGCCTGAAACGCAATATAAGTAATAAAGTTAGGATTCACTAGAGAAAGACAATTCGGAATTAAGAAAAAGCAATTTGAACAATCTGAATGCCTCTCCTCCCTCCCCTCCTTCTTAATGACTCTCTCTCGTCCCCTTAAGAAATCTTTGAAGTAAGCCAAAAAGCACGAGCAAGTCTGTTTAAAGGTCATGTGTATCTCTGCTCCGTTTCCCCTTGGTGCAATATGCCTTTGATAATCCCAGGAGTATACACTGTTGTTTTACATTTTCATCCAAGTTTCATTTTTAGGGAAGACACAGCAATGTCCAAGCTTTATATACAACCTTTGATATGTCTTTAATATTGTTAATTACACTCTTGTTCAGACTTTCCAAAGCAAAGCCTATCAGTGGAAGTTCAGTGGAGATTTATTTGCAAGCACACAGCATACTTACAGAGAAATAAAATTAGGGAAATAGGAAGGCATATTGAATATAGGCACTCCTTCTGCAAAGATAAATGATTTAGTAATGAATAGATTCTTCAGGCCATAAAAAATCCATTTATTTTCTTTTGAATTTCAACTAGAGGTCTTGCACTTTCCCACTCAGTTATAATCAGTTAAAATTAGAATACAGAGAATGAAACCAGTGTACAGGCAGACCAGACAACAACCATAATGTATAATAATAGAAGTTAAATTAACAGACATTTTAAAGGAGGCAGTATTTCTACAGAAAGGTACTCGTTTATTTCCATTCAACATGGAATGAAGATGTGATCTAAAACACACACTGCTTTTACAAATTATCTGCCTCATAACAACATGCTGCCAAATTTCAGTCAACCCATTAAAATGAAGGATCCACTTGACCTCTTCTGTAATTGTGGAAATGAACCAGAAATATGATTAGACCAGTAACTTCAAGGGTTGCTCCACATTAAGCTTGCCTTATCCAGGAATCTGATCTTGCAGCAGAGTGAATGCACCACGTGTTGGCTTCTGCTTCACTCGTGTTTTCCTGCGGTTTATCTCCATGGGAGGAAGAAAGCTGACACACACCTGGCTGTGGAGCACCACAGACTCCCCTCGCTTTGTGCCATGCTCCGTCCCTTGTTTTCAGAGGGGATGGACACATCAGAGGGGCAGACAGGGGAGGTTGCCCAGGTTGTAGCCACACGACAGGGACTTCTGGCCCCAGGACTTGCTGATGGCCATGCAGCTGCTTGAAGGCCGAGTCCTTGGGGCAGGTCTGTTGGGACAGTTCTGTGGCCCAAAAGCTAAACTGAGCCTGGGCAAGCAAGACGGCCTTGTTTGGACCGAAACAGTATTGACTGTATTGAAAGAGTATTGGCTAGACTGAAAATACACTAAGCAGTGATCAGCTACTGCTGTGGCACCATTTTCCCTTCCCCCTTTCATTTCTGTGGTTCCCAGGGTCTGACTGAGTGAGCTTTTTATTTTTTTTTTCTTTTAAATATCAGCTGGGAGCAGGTCCAGTATTGCTACCTTTGGGCTGTGAGGACTTCTACTGTTGAAAAGGTCCCATGAGGGAGGTCAATGGCCAGAGCTATTTGCATGATTAAGGGCTTACTGAAACAAGGAGAGCGACTGAAGAAATATAAGGCGAACTGGCTGTTTAATTTTTGTGTTACCTGTAGCCTTCATATTTTGGCATTAATGCGGGTAAATGTGTCAGGAGTTGGGTAAATGTGTTGAAATTAGGTGGATGATTACAGAACGGTGAGATGGGAGCCAGTTCTGCAATAGCTTCATTCCCAATGCTGCTGCTGTTTCTCCTTGATATGCAGAGATAAAACAGTTGCCTCCAGGTCCAGTCAGACCTTACCACTTCCCCTCTTTCCGAACTGCTGAATTTACCACACTGGTTTCATTAGAAAATATGATTTTCCTTAAAACACCCTTCTGGAGAGCAGGCTGGCTGAGGAATTAACAGGTGCTGGGATTTTCAGGTGGCTGTGGCCAGGCACACGGCTGGGAGTGATGGCTGGATCTGCCAGTCCAGGCTTAGTCTTCCTTGCTCATCTTCAGGCTCCAAGCATGCAGTAAAGTCAAGTGAGGGACTCTACTGTAAATGCCGGTTTGACAATTCTGATGTTTTTTAACAAACACAATTCAGGCAAAAAGAACTGGGGTTTGATTTTCAAAGTATTTTCTAACTTAATGCCTATAAAAGTTATGCACAGCTCTATGATGCTTTGAAAATATACAGGTTTTAGCATTTTGTGCAGATTAATAACTGGAAAAGTCTGTATTCTAATCAGCTTCCCTGAAATACTGAAATATCTGGATTCCATTTCTCTAACAATGACCCATATAGTTTAGAAATTAGTACAGAAAGAGAAATAGAAAGGACTAGAAATTAGCTTGAATAAAGCTAAGAAAAAACTTTAGTCCTGATTTTATCCTGTTATTGTTTGCTCTTTCCTCATGCTGCTCGTCAGAGCTGTAAGCGAGCTTCATCCCCAGTCAGATACTGCACTGGGCACACATCTGGAAGCTGAGTGCTGCAGGAGGCATCCTGCTTGTTTACTACAGCTGTGCTTGAAAAGCACATTCAAGCCAAAAGGATCTCAGGGTTTGATCCATACTTATTATCTATAATTTGACCCATGGAATTTCTGTATATCCTGAAGCCCAGGAATTTTAATCTAACAGTTTACATGTTTAAAGACAAGAGCTTTTGGTCACACACTGTAGCTGCTCAGTAGATGACTATAAATCTAAGCAAATTGTTAAAGACTGAAACTCCAGAAGGCAGGAGGAATGATGCAAACAGAAGGTCCTGTTCTGACTCAGTCACTTACCAACTTGTGTTACATTTTTATTGCAGGTCAAAAGTCGACAGAGTATGCAAATTTAAAAAAAAAGGTTCTTGTTTTGGAAAAATACACCATTTTAGTATTTATAATTACACACTAAGGGGCTTTTATGCTCAGGCTCATTTATCTTGGATTTTTGCATAATTTGAACTAAAAGTGGCAATATATGTAGAGCTCATTTATTCAAATTATACAGGGTTAGTGTTTTCCCTCTCTTGAACATGGTGTGCATTTTGGGATAAGTGCCAAGTTCAAGGAAGGAGGAGGAGTATAAAAAGAAGAGACTGGAAAAAGACCACAGAGATACTTGTTCCACTTTTAAAATGGCTTCCAAACCCTCATGAAAAATTAGATGTGTAAGTTAAATCCTCTCCCCTCTGTAAGACAAATACATTCTCCGCAGATCTCAATAAATCCAACTGACATTTGCAGTATTACTCATGCCATCTAAGGTGCACAGAAAATTGCTGTTCTCACCTGTGTAATTTAATAGAAGGTGGCTTTTCTGCGTCCTCAGACACGAAGTCTTCCCTTCTCACTTGCCATTCTTTAAAATGACGTATGTCAAACATATTAGCTCCAGAATTGACTTACCTTGGCTGTGTGCACAGTGTTACAGATTTTACTGTAGGGATTACTCACTGGGCATCCTGTTGTAAATAATGTTGTGAATAGATCTTATCATCCGTCACAATCCAGGCAAAACATGTTTACAGTGTGGTTATCCAGTAAATGAAGTGTTTTGTATTCAGTTTTGCACTATACTAATGAATACTTAACATGGTTCAAATTAAAGGTATTAAATTCCTGCTGAACTAAAACCTCCAATGCAGCAGAATTACTGTGCCAGACAGGACAGTGTCAGTCCTTAAAGGAAGGTGGTACAGGGCAGTCTTTAAGAGACTTAATTATTCCCCAAGGTAACAACTGTAGCTTGTATTGAAGTTGTTCTGTCCCCTCATGTTCAAAATGTGATCTTCCCTACCTTCCTGCAGGTTCCTCAGGAGGGCTTTGGCACAAATATGTCTATTGAGCAAACTGAAAGGAAAACGTGTGTTTGCTGTGAAAGCTCTGGCAGCTCACAGCTAAGCGGGAAGCAGGTTTTTCACTCCCAAATGCAAACTGGGTGGAGAACATTTTAATATATTTGGAGACCTTAATGATCTATACTTTAAAAGTAAATTTGCTACATTCTCCACTGGTGTAAATCAACAATCACCCATTAAGTGCAGCATAATTTTATGCCAACGTGATGATCTACTTTGAAACCCATAAAAAGCACATCCCATCAGCACATAAAAGAGGACTTGTGCTTCTGTGGGCACAACGCAGGTTGCATAAACGGAGTCATTTTTGTGAGCCTAAATTTCCAAAATATGCTTCTGTAAGCTGGGGCAGATGCAGCCCAGATGTGAGCCGGACAGTTGAACATCGCTCCTGCTTTCCTTGCCCCCAGCCACCGCAGCTCGCGTGGCCGGGAGACGCATCCCCCTCGCCGCCCTGACCTGGGCCAGCAGTGGCCGTGGCTCCCAAAGGGGCTGCTCCGGCCAGGGCGCACCGGACCCCGACCCGGCTGTAGCTCGGCCCGGAGAGAGAGCCCTGTCCCACCACCCCCACCCCCACCGGGCCCCCAGGCTTCCCCAGCAGCTCCCACGTCCCACTCCTTTCCCAGAAACCTGGCCCTATTCTCAGTCTTGCTCCCATTCCCAGGTCTGCGCTGGTGACTGAATTCTCCTTGAAATAGAAAGTGTAATTGCCGCTACTGTGGTTTTTACGCAAAATGGTAGTTTCCAAACTTTCAGCTTGTGAGTCCTGTTCCGGGCTTGTGTGCCCGTTTCCTTCTGTACTTCCAGGTCGTGATCCCAGCTGGGTCACAAGCTCATCTTTGGGAACTGCTGATTTAACTTACCCACGTAACTCCATTGCCAAGCTCCAGTGAAGTGCTGTGATTAGCAGGATTTATTTTTCTTTTCTAATAATGCATTTGTTATGGAAAGAACTGAAGTTGATCCTCCATTCCTTAGAAACAAAGATGCAGTGTTCCTTTTGTAATGAGATGGCCTCAAGGAATGAGTAATAGGGAAAAAAAAGAAGAAAAAAAAAAGCAGAGATCCATTTTTTAAGACATCAAACACTAAACTGTGCTGTACAGAAAATCTTTTATCAGCCCCTGCTATGCTTGTTCCATCTCCACGATGGGCCCTGTTGTTGCCCCATGGAAATCTGTAGAAAACTCCCATTAGAAAGTTGCTTTAGTGCTGCTGAAGGGCTAGTGCATTAGCTATATGTGTTATGTTTTGAACCATTCTTTCTCCGTGGCTTGAAAAAGAGCGTCACTGCTTCCACATGTAAAATATGAACTCCCAGTGATACTCTTCCCAAATGCTAATGCACAGCTGTGGAGTTTGGATATTCCAGAGCTGACTCATTCTGCAACACAGCAGATTCACAGAGATGAAGTGGAGGAGGGGCAGTGCAAAATAGCTCTTTCAGGAATTAAAAGAACTCCTAAACCCCGAAGTATTACTATTCCATTACAGTATTTCTTTCATTGAAAAGTTTGGGTTTTAATGACCCCTAATTGATTTTTTTTTGGGCTTTGCTTTGTTTCAACATAAAATCTATGTCACTCCAGCGCAGCCTGCCAGTCTTTTGTCTGATGTTACAAACAAATCCAGCCAAACATTAAGATTCATAAGGGGGATGGGGGGGAAGCACAGCTTCTTAAAGCCACATCAAGTATGTTAGAGACAAAACATTTAATTTAAATGGTAGAAAGTAACACAAAACAGCTTTAAACCTAGTAAGCAGAGTTAGCTAAGCAGAAACACATGTTCTTTTGACATTTGTTTTCATGACAATTAGAAGCAACTAGTTTTCAGCTAACATTCTTGTTCATCCCTTTGAGGCTTTGGCTAATACATTAATTTAGAATTACTGCAGAACAGGTGCCGATTGGAACAGTATAGGTAATTACATGTAACTTTGTAGCATGTAAGGCAAATAAGCCAAGTCTGGTTCAGGCACGTACATAACCATATATTCAATGAGTCAAGCAAATGAGGAACACAAAACGCTTTCATTTTTATGTTGCTTTAACCTCAGTGTATGTTTTGTTCTAATGTGTTTTGCATGCTCTGATCATCCTGATCACATGCATGTGTATCATTCACTTGCAGAGCATATAGCTTCTTCCCTCCAGTTGAAGACAAAGCCCTGTGACAGCGTGCAAAGACAAGAACAGGTTTTTAACTTGGTGTCATTAGCTGGCTGGGTTTGGTTGCAACAGTTTTAATGTCACCCCAGAGCCACTGAGAGGATTAACTTGTCAGTAGGCTCTTCCTATGTTTTTTTAATTTTCTCTTAGCTGAGAAGCGAATCCTCGCTTTATTATAGTCAGTGGAAGTTTCAAGACTGATTTCAACAGGGACAAGATTTCATGTGCAGTTAGAGACACAGCTGAGGTTTTAAAAGGGCAGATGGGTCTGACATACCCTGCTGACGGCAGGGAGGTGATGGGGGGACGGGGGACCATGCCCTCTCGGGTAAGTAGGTACATAGCTCTTGGGCTTTTGTTGTGGGGCGACTGTTAAAGTCCAGAAGAACCAGAATTGCCTCAAAGCTGTTCAGCAACATGTGCTACCCGGAAATTCGTTGCTCCAGGAATAAAGGGCCACAGTCTGGCCACAGCCAGGCCACTTTTCTCGCAAATAAGGGTGGAACTGGATTGAGGAGACAGGGGGAGAGCCACGAGTGATTTGGCTTGCTGTTCCTGGGTGCCTAAAACAGGTAGGAATGACACTGCCAGCAGAAACGCCAACACATTCACACCCCAGTCCCTCCTGGGGTGGAGCAGCATGAACATGCCTTCCCTTTGGCCTGACACAGGTGTAATCCTACAGACCATTTTTCCCTCTTCTGCATCCCATTCCTTCCTATCGCCTTTGGCAACTGCGTGCCTTATCGAGGCTGGTATCGGTCCTAAGCAGAGTGACTTGGTAAGGGTCTAACAGAGAGCGAAGAATTGGCGGGTTGTGTCCCAGAGCATATGGAACAGAGAGACGTCACTGGGAACATTAATAGAAATTGTATTAGCACCTCTGAATCCAATTTTCAGAAGAGCTATGAGAACTAGACGCACACACTGCTGTTGCTATCAAGGGATTTGTCCTAGTCAGTAAGATTTTCAAGAAACGCAAGCGACCTATTATTGTTAGCCAATTAAAAATTATTTTCTTTTTGTTTGTTTAAACAGGTTTACCACGCTACTAGAAGACAGGAGTAATCTTAAGTCTTGCTAATGAGTTAGGAAATGCAGATACACCACACCCTGCCACTTGATTTATTTCAGTCCGTACAATGGATTTGTATGTGATGAAGAAAGCAGATGGTGTCATATGACAAAGCCTTTATGGATGTCGCCTGCATTAAATGGATATATACGTGACCTTGGCCTTCATGAAAGACCAACAAAGAGCTTAGTTTATTATCCTGAAATTTTCAAAATACCATTTCAGCATCCATTTATGCTCTTGGCATACAAACATCTGTATATGCAGAGCTGGGTTTTGTCCCATATAGCATAAAAATATTACAGCAGGGTGTGACAGTCTCCCCAGTATTGCTGCGTATATGGCAGGGCTCCTGCTAGCGCAGCAGATGGGTGAGGACCACATCCCTCCTCAATTCTCACTGATGCCATTGCAAACCCAAGCAAACTAGGTCGTTTGTGCTGGTGTCAGCTCCTGCCATGTCTCCACATTAGAGGTGTGCATTTGCAGTGGTGTGCATAAATTTTAGTACTAGTCCAGATTTAATACAACTATGTTAATGAATTTCACTTCATGTAATAAAATAGGTAAAGCCATGCTAGAAGGATACGACTGAACTACAGTGTCATAAACTGATTTAGTGCAAGCATGGTTTCACAGGCAACAAAGGTTCTCCTGTTCAGTCTCTCTCAGGACTCCAGCAATTGCTCCCCCTCTGACCTGACTGACTCTCACCCATTGTTAAAATGTTCTTGGTTTAATTTTTCTTTCTTTGTTCTCACTTCTTCACAGTAAGGCATATACATACACATATATTTAAATACAGCAGTGCTTTTTCACTTCTAGGAGAAGAGCGTGGTACTGCCCAAACAAGCTGTATCTATCTTGGGAGGGGTTTGCCGCTATAACGAGTACGGTATAGCGACATGGCAGACTATTTCTTGTACTACAGACTTGCTCGGAGGTGTGGCAGGAAGCATAAGTAGTTCAGCGGGCGGCTCCCTCCCCATCTGCAGCGAGCCAGCGTCCAGCACGCTCCTGGGGACAGAACGGTGTCGTTGCCACAAAACATAAAGCTGATCCTACCCCACTCTGCTCATCAGAGTCCCAGCAACAGTTTCTGCAGCAGCAGGGTGTTCACTTCATGTCAAAATCAAATTATTTTACTTTGATGACCTTTACCTCCAGTTGGATCTAGCCTGGTATAATCTCACTAGCAGGAGCATCAGTTAGACCAGCAGAGAAGCTGTCCCTTAATTCCAGTTTGCTAAACCTTGCAACCCACTTCAGAATCAGCCAGAGTGAATGTTGGTATATGTAAACGCTACTATTATCATGCTGTTAAATTATGCCTTGTATCTGATGATCCCAAGCAGTTTATCAACAATGAATGATGCCATCACAACATCACTATGAATCTTGTAAATAAGTGAGATAAGATAACACAAAAGAATAGGAGCTTTATACCAACCCTGTGCTTTTTAAAAAGCTGTAATACATTGTGTATCACAGCATGCGAAAACACTACACAAATGCCTTTTCTTTGCCAACGCTACATTTTGTGCATATGATTTTGATTTAATGTCACTTATTTCTGAAGTCTATTAAACCAATTGTCTTAATCTCACTTACTCTGCAGTGTATTTGCTCTGTGTAGCAACAGTATTAATAAAAATCCTTCTATAAACACATACCAGCTGGAGCAAGCCCCACAAGAACTGAGAAGGGTGCCCCACATGTGCAGCATTATCCATATTCTTTTTATTAGAGATAAACATTTTGTCTGGTCCTTCTCAGGAATGCCTTCTCCTGGGTGCCCTGCTCCCTCCTGTCCTAGAGAGAGCCAGCAGCTGCAGCAAATCAGGCAGTTTTCATCCTACTCCCCACCCCATGGGGAAGTGGAAATTTCTTTTCCCCTCCCCTTTTCTCTCTGTTCAGCTGGAGGTGATAATCCCCTCGGAATGCAGCATTTAGCACTTGTCAGGTATATGGTAATTGCTACATTCCCAGGGGATTAAATCCGTGGAATCTAATTACAGTGGACTGAAACCTCTCTATAAGAGAGGAGCTGTGCTGTATAAGAGGAGTGAAAGTCTATGTCAGACTGATAGGGAAGGTGAGGTCTTTGCCTCTTTTCTAGCCAACATCAGCAATACGGCGGTCCTTCTGGCTGTCCTTTTGGGAGTCCAGGCTTTGGGAAAGGCTATTGGTAGCACTGAGCTCTGGCTGCAATTCCTGTAAAGGTCTGGCAGTCCCTGCTCAAGGCAAACTCGTACCAAGCTCTGAAAGACCCTGTAAATCGGGGCTTCATCTTATGGCTCTAGAACCGCTCAGAATATGAAGGGTAGCGTTCTTTTTGCCCTAGACAGGAATACAGGGCCAGGTGGGTGCCAGGCAGGCGGGAGCGGGACAAGGTGGAAGCAGCAGCAGGATGGGCTTCAGGCAAGTTAAACGGCAGCAGAGCCTCACCCGGAGAGCAGAGCAGCCTGTCCATGTCCCACATCCTCGAGCACATCCCACGTCCGCAGGCACCCCGTCCTACGAAGTCATCCTGTTGCATGAAGTCACCTCAGAGCTTCCCTTGGAAGTGTGTTCCAGGGTGGCCCTAATGGCTACAGACTTCTTTATTTCTCCTTAAGTACACCTATCACGATCATTTTTATCTCCACTGGTTCTCACAGCTCTGGATTGTGCTTATCTAAACGGCTTAATTGTATGTCCTCTTGTATGTGTTTACTCTTGCATTTGAGGTGGGCTCTTAGGTTTGGCCTTGCTAGTGAGGTTTTTCATTCCTTGAATAATATGGATGCAATCCAAACCCCACTGA
>JANZLQ010000009.1:24678341-24690799 GCA_026212715.1 Elanus axillaris | reverse complement strand
CCCACTGAAGTCAACTGGAATTTTACAATTGACTCATAGGCCTTGATCAAACATGATTTTACTAAATTGGACTGGAGTATACATCCGCAAACATACCCATACACACTCACTTACCTATGTCCATAAAAATTATTATTATGGATAATCTAAACCAGCTTCAGTTGCCACTAATGTGTCCCCTAGAATCATTTTAGTTCATTTCAATTTTAAGTCAGCAGAGCATATTGCAGGGGAAGAAAAGAAAATTCAAAAGTATGTAATACAAAGATGCTGATCTATAGATGATACCAGAAGAAAATGAAGGAGACAGGAAGAGGTTTGTTTATAAGAGGAAAGATCTCACTACATATACAAAAATGAAGTGTGTTATGTGGAGATACCAAGTAAGATTCTTGCTCTGTTTTATATACATCAAAAAAGAACAGATGCGCTGCAAACTCATCTATATAAGCTATTTTGTTGCATTCAGTTTTCCTGCGGATAATTATATCTGGAGAGTGAAGAAAATAGATATTACACCTTGATACCTCAAATCAAACCCCTTTGCAATTGTGTGTCTGCCTATTCTAAAGGAAAGGGCTCTGTCTTTGATTACCTAACCTAATCTTCTGAAAACATGAGTTTCAAGGAGATGAGTTTCTCCTCTGTTAAAATCTACACCTGCTGACTCTGTAACTGACAAAACAAAGTGGAAAGATTTTAAAATGTTACTGCCTATCTGCATTATTTGCATAATACTACCCAGACTGTGTTGCCAAACAACAGTATTAGAAATGAAGTCATAGGACTGACTTTCCAAAGCCTTAGGTTTTAAAAATATTTTCTCCATTTTATTTGTTTGTGATTTTTGAGATTTTATGTATTCTCAGTTCATTTTTCATCAGTTCCTTGCATCTTCAGTTTCTGCATATATAAAGTTGACTTGTAATGCTTAATAAATGAATCCTTAAAAATGTGCTCTGAGATTCTTGGGTGGAGGTCATATACATGTGTAGAGTATTAATCCGTATTATTAATGCTATGACTAAGAAGCATGCATAATTAGAATTTGGAAACATAACTGGACAGTATGTATATAGACTATAATAGATGTCTCTCCAGCAGGGAAATTATTTCTAACTATGCCACTGACTTATTTTCTCATTTGGGGTAAATTATATCTGATGCTTGTTAGTTTACTCAAAAATAAATAGGGAATAGTAATTCTTCCTATCTTTTCTGGAAAGGCTTATCTTCTGATTTGGGAAATGTTGAGTTTTCACAAGTCCCAGTAATCATAGTTAAACATTGGTACCAATAAAATATTCATATAAGAAATGGACTGATAATTCTTTATTGCCTTGTACATAAATTACAAAAAAAAAAAAAAAAAAGAAAAAAAAAAGATTGACCCTGGCATACTTATCAGCTAAGCAGCACAAATAATTTTACATCTATATGCTCCATCCTCTTTCTGCAATTTTGTTCAACCTTTCTTCATTTGGCCTGTGTATATTTGGAACAACATTTTGATAGGCAGTAGTGTCCTTTTGTGGTTTCTTTTTTAATATTTTCCCTTTTGTATTTTCCTGTGGTCACCCTCTATTACAGCATACAATAATTTTAGACAAAAGAACACAGGCAAAACAAAGATGCTCATTCAAACACAGGCAGAAAAGCAAGAGCGTGTTGCAACCCAATCTCCATTAGTCCACAACTGACAAATTACATTGCAGTCACCTAAAATTTCCTCTGCTATTGCACTAAATTTTTGCATGTTATTTACAAGCTGTTGCATTCGACTCCAGAAGTGGCAGTGCTTCACTCAATGAAAAATTCACTGTACAGTTTTGAAAAACACATTAAGTTAGCTCACGTTCAATTTAATCTTTGCTCGGAGTTTGACTGGGTGTAAAAAACAAGCAAGGAGTTGAAGAGCTAGCCCAGTATCTGTAAAGTGTGGCTTTGTCAAGAAAAACGCCTGTGTAAACAGAAAAGGCTCCTTGTGGTGATGCCTGTCAGTTAATATAAAATCATGTGTCCTAGAGAGCTGGCTGGGGGGGAAGTGTTAAATGGGCCTGGCACAGGGGGAATGGACCGCAGGTGAGAAGAATGATCCGATGGGCTGAATAAAGAGTCCCCAGGTGCTTCTGTTTGGGGATGGGGCATTGTGCTCCCAGGAGGCACCTTGGCTGCTGCCCAAGCCTGGGAGGGCAGGAGATGGCTAGTGCTGCCAGGAGGAAGGCTGGTGGCACTGTGGACGTTTTGGGGGAAGGTGATGATACTAAAAGACACATGCTACTTTCTCTCCATCAGCCTGCTTCTGTTCTGCAGGACAGTTCTTCCCCCCGTGCCCAGCTATAAAGTTTCTGTGCTTTACTGACATCCCCCTTGCTTGCTCGTAGCCCACGTGCAGTTCTAGCTGGTCCTCTCTGCGTTGCCCAGGCTGGTGCTGGGCATGCTGGTCTCTGCCTGGCTGGTCCCCCATCCCCTTCCCAGGAGGGTCACGGTGCTTGTTGCAACTGTTCTGGTTTATGGATCTGTTCCTCTGATAGTTAGTGACGTGGTGACTGGCTCTGCTTCCCAGGTAAGAGATTTGGTGTTCTCAGCTCCACGCGCGTGCACCAACCTATTCCATATTGGTCTTCTGTCAGAAGCCATAGATTTTATACACTGATTTTGGGATGTTCAAAACATAGTAAGTCCATTAAAAACTCTCAGTGAAACAGGCACTGAAACCCACTCTTAATATTGACATATTGTTTAACCTGTCTCCTTACCCCTGCAATCTCTGTAGGGGACAAATCAGAGCAGTGAATAGGTTTTTCTGTATGTTTCTATGAACCTGCACATTTTTTTCACTGCTTAGAATTTATTGTAAAGAAGTTTAATACTTAGTAACTTTGTGAATAACCTCACTTTTTTTTTTTCAGTAAGCTGCACAGCTATTAAAAATAGTGGGGGTTTTAACCAAATAAGAAAAGGGAAAAACACATTCTGAGAAATTATCATATGACCTTTTCAGAAAAGTTTTTTTCAAAGCATCCTATTTTCTTAGTTTTATTAACTACTAAGCTATTGGATTTTTGTTTGTTTGATTTTTCATAACATTTGTTAGTTATTATTTATTAGTCATCACACTTATGCAATAACAGCAGCAGAGCCTACTAGTGAAAAACAAATGCATGTGAAGCCACCCCAGATTAATTTTGATTGAAAATTGTTGCCTGTGGATGAAATTGGCCTATTAATTGAGTGGCTCCAGCTGTATGAGTCTCTACACCTGAAAGCCATCAGTGTGGCTGACAGCGTTAGTGCCTGGTGAGTGAATCCCAGCGAGGTGACCTGGAGGATGTGGGGATCCAACCTCTCCGCTGCTGGAGCTGCTGTTTTCGGGTCCAGGCTGGGCTCCTGGCTGTGTTTGAGTGCTCAGGGCGTCTTAGACGTTTCCTCCTTGCTCCACTTTTGGAGGAAGAAGAACTTTACTTTGTAGGGTTGTGATGTTTTAATAAGTACGAAATTATTTTTTTTCCCCCTTTTCTTCCCAGATTAGAGTTAACTCAAGCAGTAATCTAGTATCTGATTACAGATAACTGGAAGGTGTGACCCAAAAATCTTGACCTTGATTGCCAGAGAAATTTGGAGAAGTCCTACCTCAGGTGTACACTTTGTCTTTCTCAATGAAACACTGTGAACTGGAAGTATAGTCCTGATTAATATTGGAAATGCGTATGGATGAAATTACCAACTGTCTACACACATAAAATGAATTCGCTAACTATGAAATTAGCAGTTTGCTACTGAGCTCAGGGTTGCTGTGAATTCAGAAGGCAAAACACACAGCAAACCTTGGTGTAGTCCTAACTCTCATTTACATTAAAAATATGCATATGCATGCCGATTGGGAAACGTCTTCAGAATAGGCAGTTTAGGGCAAATTTGCAATGCAATATGTAATTTATCTTAGCGAGGCTGCGAGATGACTGGTCATCCTATGTTTAAATCTTGCAGCTGTGCATTGACTCATTCCCACACTCTTTCTGCTGCCTGCCATTCTTCCTTACTTTTTAATGTGGAGATAAGAAAGGCACCTGGAAAAACTGAAGGGAAGGCCCTGCAGTTCTGCCTGTCACAGCTGCACATGGGCAAATGAGCAGGTTTGGGTTTTTTAATTTTGGTTGTGGGTTGTTTGGTTTTTTTTTTGCAAATACCACACAGACATCAGAACTATGGGGTTTATAGACGTGATCACTTTATAGGGCAGGTTAAAAAAAACATTTAACCTAAATCTTCCCTCAGAGACATACTAATGCAAGTGATTGGAGCTCTCAGTATACACAGAATTAGCAGGCTTTTAAAGGGAAAATAATATTTGATGAGCAAAGAAATGTACCTGTTATTACAGGTGGTTAATGAACGTGGCTGTGGGTGAGACCCGGTGAATGTAATGGAGATTTTTGCATAGTTATTTTTAGAAGTATCAAACTGATGTCATTGTGACGCTGTTTACAGCTCTTTATGTTGCTTTCCTGAAGAGCTCACCAATTTCTTCATCTCATCAGGACAAATTATCAGAATCATTTAGAAAATGAGAACAAAGGATAAATCATTCTCTGCTGTTGCCACATTATTCTTGCCCAATTGTAGGACTGCTTTTTTAAATTATTATTATTGCTTGAAACAGTATTCAAAATTATTTTTAAATTTAAATCGAGTGGGAGAGACAGGAGAAGAGGGGAAAGGGAAGAAATATTTTACTTGTTAAAAGAACTGACATTGTCCATGTAATGAAAAAGAACAACACATTTCTGGGCTGGTTATAAAACCTGTATTTTAGTAGATTAATTTACAGCCATATAACTATTGTCAGGCTAAAAAAAAATTATTTAATAGGACTTGTCTTTTTTTTCCCTAAAAAAACCCCCACAGCCAGCTATTCTTCCATTATTTCTAATCACTATGTATAAGTGCTTTGCTAGGAATACATTATCTCTGTTTGCAGACTGTAAACTTGTATTTCTGATGATAAATCTGCTGAGACATTGGCTTAGTTATGAGCACAGTGCATGGGTAGCTGGATGATATTTCATGTACTGTTTTATATCTAAATTCAAACAGTATGAACCTTCTGTCCCTAATATTGCCAATTCTGAAAATGTTTCACAAATGTTAATATTATAACTGAAATAAAGCTCATGGAAAAAGTAGGAAAACCCTTAAGCTGAAATCAGTCCTGTCATGAGACAAAACAATATGTGTACACTTATCTTTAGGTCCTGTTACACTTAGGTTTTTCTGAAACAATGTCTTAATGGAATTTTAATTTAATATATTCTTATCATTAAAATATATTTTTAACTTCTCCCTTCACTTCTGAATGCGGTGTACCTTTCTACCAATAATAATCAGTCAGAGCTGTGGGTATTCACAGCTGGAATTACACTAGATGAGGTGTCCTGTGCGTTACAGCAATCTCTGAGCAGGTACAGCAGTTAATTAGTCCCCTAGTGTGAAGTTTGCCATCAGGTGTTGAAGCAGTTTCAGTTACAGTGTTGTGGTGAATCATTTCCTTCTGATGCTTGTGGTGATCAATCATGTGGGGCCCTCTTCTAGATTTTCACACTAGCTTTAAGACAAAAGACATTTACAAAGAAAAACAAAATATTATCCATCTGGGTACTCAGCATGTATCTTGCATCACTTTGATTATTTTTAAACTACAAGGTTATACAAACATTTTACTTTTTAAAATTTACATATTAGTCTGAAACAGGCTTCATAATGTTCTAGAAAAAATATCAGAGTCTAAAATACAAAACCTATATATATTTGAAATGCTAGTTCGGGGGTGGGGGGGTTTAATTGCCGACCTTTTTTCTGAGCATTAAATACCTAATCAATATAACACTCAGGAAAATATCCTGATTTTCCAGAGGCAGCTTTTAAACTGCATAGCACATAAAACTAAATACTTTCTTTTTTTTTTCCTGAAATAAACGGCAATACAGGCCTGCACTTGTATGACCACGCATATTTCATTACGTACACAGAAAGCACGTATGAAGAATTTTCACCTGCAGCTATTTTGATAGATTGATTTGGATTCAGGAATGCATCCCTATTTGAGCCCGCACTTAAGCATGTGGTTAACAACACGCACAAGGTAATACTTAAAGTTGGTCACGCACTTAAATGTGGTCTTGAGGAGGGCAGGATTTGAGCATGTGCGAAAGTGATTTCTTGACTTGTGGCCTTTGTCATTGCAACACAAAAATATGCACGGGGAACGCCAGCCACACACGGCAATTACAACAGCCTAACCTCCTGTCCTCAGTCATGTTTTAATATATAAAATAATTGTGTGATGATGAAAACCTTCGGCTCTCAGAGGTTTCAGTGGGAATTAAGGATCATTGGAGGTGGCGAAACTAACAATATTTGCATAAAGATGCACATGGGAAAATAAAGAACATCAACCGGATAATAATATTCCAGACCTATTTTCAGTGTCTTCTGTATATTTTTTGGCTGACTGCTATGTTCAGGATGGATTTTGCTAGGAATGTAAATGATCAGGCATTTGCAAAGATACACTTTTTTTTTCTTTGCCTGATGGTAATAAATGATGGAAAACAATTTTTAACTTTTCCCCATTGTTTCCTCCACTTTATAGATCTGTACCCTGGGGTCTGGGAAGATTATTAACTCTGAAGATTGCTTGCTTTCCATTGCTACTTATAATTATAAAACGGTTAAATGAATAAAGAATAAGGAACGTGACCTTATCACCCTAACTCATGAGTGATTGTCAAGTGAGGTATCCCAATAGGTCAAATACTGAAGTCTTCATTTATTTTTTTCATTTTGTCATGAACTAAAAATGGAAATCCTGATCTTCCAAAGACTTCTGTGCATTCATACTTTTAAGCATCAGAAAGAAAAGCCTATGCCTTAAATATGTATGTTACAGAAGTGAGACCGAAGGAAATCAGAAGTCAACGCCATTGACTTCAATAGAGGTTTTCCCATGAAGGATTGCAGGATTGGATTCCTGGGTGATACAAAGGGAGGTTTACAGAAAGTGCTGGGGGTGGGGGAGCGGTTATTGAAGATATAATTAAAGTTGCAACAGTAGTTACTAACGATCACTTCCAATGAAAGTAGTAAACTGTATGCCAAGTAAATTTGAAGGTCTCTGCTCTCTTCTCAGTTTAATTTCTAACAATAAGGATCCTTCCTGAAAGCAAGAGGAGGGTAGGTCTGGGGGATGGGTGCATTTGCATTTTTGTCAGAGATGGGGGCTATCACTCCAGTAGGGAGAGTACAGAATAGTGATTATGTGGAGACACTGGCACTTGAATGTTATTGCCCCTGCTACAGTATTTTGGATAGCCGGATCAATATAACATTGGCTGTCCTTGCAAAACACAACAGGTCAATAAATAAATTTGTCAGCATTTTTCTAGCTTGCCATGCTGGGAAATAATACAGGTTACTAAAGAATTGTCACCTTTGATTTATAAAGCTAATTAAGTGTAGGTGGTTTGGTTTCTCGCAAATCATTTAGCAAATTAAAAGATACAGGGGAAGAAAATTCTGTGAGTGAAGCAGAGAAATACAGCACATCTGAATACTTCTCAGTTCATGGAGACATCTGACCTCGATTACTATAACTGCTTCTAACACAGTGCTTTAGTGTTGCTTAGCCTTTGTCTATTGACAAGATATGATATTCAAAATAAATCTGCAATGAAGCAGGTTTAAATTAGCATTTAAGATTCTAGGAATTCATTCCAACTTAAGTCTTGGGGCAACAGATATTCTCCCTAGTGATTTCCTCCTTTTGCAGCACTTACTATTTTTTATTGCTTTGCATGATATTATATTAATAACACTTGAGTTTATTCATTTCATTGGGATTCATTTCATGTGCAAACTGGCTTTACTCTTGTATTAACAAATATTTCAGTTCAAGACACCATACTTATAGCAGACTTTGGAAATATTACACACTATTTTGTCCTGTTGTGTTATAAATAAGGGGCTCCTGCAAACTAAAGGAGCAGTTTCAGGGATTTTTTTTTTTTTTTTAAATAATGGACTTCTCCTAATCACCTTTGGCTTGCAAACAATGAGGGAGTCCCAGATGAGAGTCTCTAATATTCCATCTAATTAGGATTCCTTTGTGTCTTTTTTTAAAAAAACCCTTGGATTAAGGTTGTCTGCATTTGACTGCAATGGCCTAAACTGTGCTCTCAGTGACACTGTGCAGCCTTTCTCAAGGAAAACAGAGCCTGGCTGGTACTTCCTGAATATTGCGGGATGAAAGGGGGTTTGGATAGATTTGATCCTAAGAAACCTATGCAATGAATGAGGGGAAATGAAGCTGACTCGTTAATGGAAATTTCCCGTATTTCCCCTTGGGATTTTGCATTGGGGATGATAGGTATTGTCTCCAAAGCCATGAGTCAATATATTCCTCACAGCCATGGCTCTCTAATCCACTCGGCCCTTCCCTGGCTATGAAGAGCTAATCTGGGGCCGATACATTTCTGTCTGGGATTTCCTGGACAGAAATACGTGCACATGTGCTGTGTAATGGTATGTAGAATAAACCTATGTGTCCAGGATGCCTCAAACGTATTGCACATGTGTGAATCAACCATACATGGTGCAATAAATCCAACATTTCTGAGAAAAGCAGTACAAGATCTACACGTCCACTACACAGATCTTGGGAATTTGGGATGTTTGAAAATTTACCTGACGCTACTGCACAGAAATTCTAACTGCGCTGCCCTTTTAGCCAGAAATCCCAGATGAAAGGCAAATCCAGCCCTTGAATTTTTCTTGAACAAAGAAGAAAAGGACAAAAAATTCTTTCTGTCTTGTGTGACAAAAAAGGATGTGCGTGCAAATATCTAAGCACGGAGTAGCCCTAGCTAATCCTACTGTATTGCATCTTCCCATTTTGTTCCTCCTTCGGCTAATTACTGACAGGTCCATGGTTTTGGTTTGTTAGATGCCATATGGCTATTGTATGGTATTCTTTAGAAGGTTTTATACGCTTAGTTCAGCGGCTGTGTCTCATACTTGTAGTAGTTTGGGGAAATTACTGTGCCTCGCCAAGCCTCAGTTTCTCCATCCATAAAATGGATATAGTGATGCCTTCCACTATTTGCAAAGTACTTGTACCAGTACGTGTCAGTGGTTCTCTTGTTCTTACGGCCATCTGTGACTTTTAAACAAATTGTGGACGGTTTTAAGTAAGACTTGTGCTACCTATGCAGATTGTGCCTCTGTAAGTCATTCACTCCCACACAATGCATTTTTTAAAAGCCCCACAAAACTCTCTCGTTACCTTTGACCTATTCCTGTTTCTAAGATGCAAGACATGAAAGTCTAGGACATTAACATAGTGCATGACCCTCTCTGAGCTAGCTTCAAAAATCTTATATAGTCATAGCTATCTTCAAAAAGTCTTTTTCCTCTCTTGACAAATGATCAAGTAGAAACAGAGGCTGTTCAGATGACAAATGTTTCTTCCTGAGAATAATTTAAATCAATGAAAATATTTATAAAATTAAGTAGTAGGTGAGTATAGAGAGTCTGTTGACTTTATGTAGCTGGTTATTATTACATTAAATACAAGGCATACTGTTACTACCAATCCATTATCCTTCAGTGTGTGGCTTCTTGTTCAAAGCAGTTAATGCAGTTATGAACCTTTGAAAAGGATTAGTGACTTTCCTGCCTTAGAAATGAATTCTTTTCCCTTTATTTTACAAATTGTGATTTTATTTTCAAAGCTGAAACAAAGGAAAGGCTGTACTCTGGCAAGGAGATGCACTGCTTAAGGCTGACAGCTGGAGTACTGTATATAGGATGGCAGTTCTTGATTTGTCAGCATGTTGCTAGGGGTAGGGAAACTGAGACTATAGTAAAATGCCTATTGAGATATTCCTGTATCTCACGGTACATATGCACGCTCGCTCTTTTCCTTGTCTATCTATATACACTGCAACTTCCAAAAAAAAAAAAAAAAAAAAAGAAAAAATCCTCTTGACAAACCCAGAAAGACACATCCTGCGTTTCCTTTCTACTCCCTGTCTTTGCATACAGGTCGAAAAAGTACCAGAATGAGGGGCAGCCCAGAAACTGAGCCTACAAAAAGTCAGAACGGAGTCCTGGGATGGGGAAAGAGAGCAGCAAAGCTGGGCTCCCCGGGGGCAGCCTGAAAGGAGAGGGGGGGCCGGTCAGCAAGATGACATGGCCAGTGGCGCTGAAAACTATACGGTCTCCTTACTTCAGAGACAGTTCTGTATGGGGATCCATAGCAGGGTACAGAACCTTAGATCTGTTTGGTGTAGGTGCGTGTAGAAAATGCTGAGGGCACGTAGTAGTATTCATAGTGAGTGCTTCCGATTTCTCCTGAGTGTCTGTACAGGTAAAAGGAAATGAAAATTTGCCCAATTAGCTTTTTCCATGTACAATTATCTGGTTTACATACCTGAATTAAAATAATTATATGCCTAAAGCAGCCATCCAGCTTCACACACATTTGCAATACTCCACTGAGTTCCTAACTTCTGAAAATCCCCCTTTGATGACGAATGTCTAAAACCATTTTGGTCTCTAACCCAGCAGATTATGGAGCTTTTCTATGCTGTAGAAAATGATCACGATCACTATTACCTTTCAACATTTGCTAAAGCTATTTATCTAAACCTACAGATAGAACACCAGAGGACACAGCATTACCAGTTCACAGGTTTTTCTAAACTTCTGTGTGCTGCATTAAAGGCTTTATTTCACCAGGCAGCCTGATAAAGATACAATGTCTGAAACAAACTGGTCTGTGCTGCTCCTGCAGCTGAAGCAGGAAGCCTGCAGCAGGAAGCATTTTTTCACTCTCATGGTTTATAGTGTCACCAGAAGTCCTTGATAAACCATAAAGCTATGGTTGCATCTGTTGGGCAAGGATTTTGTCAGCACCAAAAGCTGTTATTAGGAGACCTGGAGAGAGGTCTGCTTCTCGACAATATTAATAGCTAGCTACTGCAAAATGCTTCACTCAAACATACTTCTTTTCTCCTGTTAAGTATGCGTATACATGTACTTTCCAATTATTATATACAGTCTACACCAAATGTCCTGCTTTCTTAATCACAGAAACAAGCCGCCTTCTCCCTAACTGTTAAGGGAAACTTCATTGTTACAAAACTATAATATCCTGTAACTTTGGAAGAACACTTTCATATTAAAGAAGTCCCATATGAAAATGTTCTCCTATTTAATCTGCAGTGACACCATCTCAGATGAATAAACTGAAAGGGGTTTACATTTCAATTCTGCTTGTCATTTTGGGTGGTTTAGTTTTTGCATTTGCTTCCACAGAGCAAGTCACCTTCCTCTTTGTCTAATGTCAGTAGTTTAAGCTTAAAATGTCCTCAGTTGCATGTGCTACTGTGAGGCTTTTTACCTGCAGAAAAATTTCCAGTTACGTTAATTTCTTTTTAAAAAGCTCATGAAGTAATAGCTAATTTCTTTTGAGGAAAAAAAATTGAAGTCATACAGGAAATAATGTAACAATGGCAAAAATGAAGCAAAATCTGATGATTTACTTTGAATAATATCCCGACACAAGCAGACCACAGGGAAGATATTACTCTGTGCCATACACAATACTTCCATTGTAGCAAAACACCAATGTCAAATTTTGAATTTCCACATGTGGGTGGAAATCCTGCTTGTTGACAGGCAGACTTCAGGGGGCTGCCGCGTCCATATGACAGCCTGCCCATCACCGCAGGATTAGGCCTCGCAGACTAGTAGGTTTTAAAATCAAAACTCCTCTGAAGCATGCTGAAATGCTGCGGTGAAGTCACAGCTGCTGGAAATTACTGTAGCTCCATTAAAGGCAATAGTGTGATATTGATAGGCACCAGCTGAAGCCCTGCTCTGAGCAGCCCCTTGCTGGCACCATCGGGCCGAGCCCCAGCCCAGCACGGAGGGAAGGCTCGCTACCTTAGCAGGAACTCGGCATTTTCTTACACGTATTATAATTGGCAGGTTTTTTCCATACTGGCTGGCTCTCGAGAGCTGTCTGCGTCTGAGCCAGGGTATTGGCAGCATATTGACCAAACCTCCCTCGTGGGACTGGTTGGGAAATGTTGGCGCAAGTCAGCACGGCAGAAGTTGGGGAAGCTGTGCGAGGAGGCTGTGCTTTGGGCTTGGTTTTATAAGTTACTTGAAAGCTGCTTAGATCTGGGAGGTGGGGGGGGTCTGTTCCCCCTCCCCCTGTAACCCAGCACATAGATGGCAAATGTTCATCACCTGTTTATCAGAGCACCGACTGCGTCGTCTCGCACTGTTGCAAGAACGTTATTTTTGCAAGAAGAGGGAAGCAGAAAAATGTAAATCAAATCAATACAACAAATGTAAGGACAGGGATCAGGTTACCAGTCGGTTGTGAAGGG
>JANZLQ010000009.1:24623665-24667150 GCA_026212715.1 Elanus axillaris | reverse complement strand
AAGGTAAAATGGGCTAAGCTTTCTTTTCTTTGCAAGAAGCTGAAAGAAGAGTTTGACCTTTGAACTCACCCTCACACTTCCACACTGCTTTCAGGATGATTAAATAACCAAGGATATTTGCCTGTGTCTTATGCTTATTTATCTCACTTAAAATGTTCTAATACTTAACTGTTGAGGTATTGTCTTTAAATATAGCAAGACAGTACATTTCAGTTACAGCAGGGCTGCCATTTGCCAGCTCAGCCCTCTTATTTTTGAGACTCTTGATTTAGAACATCAGCATTCCAATCAGATACTCTTTCCACGTCTCATAACTACATTAATTTCAAACTGCTATTTACTTTTAATGGACTTTGGGTCGTTTCTGATGACCCTTGACTCCCCTTTTTTAAGGTGCCTTTAGTAACAGAAAAGTTTTTCTTTCTGGTGCGTTAATATGATCAGGGCATTCTGCTGACTACTGTATGCATGCTTTTAGAGAGATGTGACTCATACCGCAAGAGATTTGCAACTGAATACAAAAGTAAGGAAAAGGATATGACCAAGCTATGCAAGAGTCTCAATATGTGTTGTATTTTAGGATTAAAAAAACCGAAGCACACTTTTCCAGCCTAATCATACCTAGGTTTTTGTGCACCTCCAAACAGAGAGCTGCTTCCAAAGTAATTTGCTTTTAGAAATCAGCCTTTTTCAGTGAAATTCCTAGATAATCTTGTTGCTGATGAGAACTTGTTTGTGCCAAACCTGGGTCTATGTCAGTGGGGAAAAAAATATTAAAACTTCTACTGTTGTAATCATATGACTTTGATCAGAGCATAGTTTGTAGTTTATCATAAATCTAGTTCTTTTGATTCTTACTCGTTAATTTTTTTTTAAGGGGGGGACAGCAACTTCAGTGTTATGATAAGAACAGACATTCAATTTCAAAGTAAAAGAATGTATATGCTGGGAAAAAATGAGTTACAAATCAAAAATAGAGGTGACATACTTGTTTTGAAATACAACATCTTTGAGTTAATTGTAGAGGTTGGAGTTGGTTATCAGAGTGCCTTGAGAATTTCAAAAGAAAGTACAAGAGGAAATGTGGTTAGAATATGCAGGAAAATCTATGTAGATCAGTGTGACTTAAAGATTTGAGCAAACCCATCCAAGTATAAGTGAATAATTGACTGGATAGTGATTTTCTTTGTGCTAAAGATTTTATGTAACTAAAAGTATCAAAGTCTGAGTTTGTTTATGCGCAATGGGTACACTTGCATTTTTCAGTGTAATAAAGTGAGTGCAGTTTACCTCTGACATAAACTACATAAGGGAAATTAAAGGCCCTTGTCCTGTGCTTGCACTTCATTATAGTTAAGAATTGGTTGGGCGAAATCCTTGGGGTTATGTCAGCCTCGCTTTCTTTTGGTACACAGGTAGGAAAAAGCAAATTAGATGTAATCCAAAGACTATGATGTTTAGTACATTGTAAGAAAAACAGATATAAAGGTAGTCCAGAGAAGCCACAGTATCTGTTTATCTTTAACATTTGTTTCTAACCTTTTTTCTGATGCTACTAAAATTTGTGTATGAAACTGCCTGTTTGAAGGGTCAGTTTCTTGTGGATGCTAACTCTCCTTTCTAGGACAGTTTGGCACTGTGAAGCCCTATATCGTCACATACGTCGCTTCAGTCCGCTAATGTGAGGTAATGTAACGCTAGACAATTAAACAGGTTTAATCTCCCATCAGTTTTTGTGGGTCTCTGGAAGATCTCCCACCTGCATGGAAGAAAGGAGGCAGCTATTTGAAGTGTCTGTTTCTAGCACTTTTCTATTTTAGTATCTTCAGATGCTAGTCCAGGGGATGACTTAAGAGGGAGTAAATGTCTTTCCCTCGGACTGTGTACCTTTTTCCATCTTTCAAGACTGATCTTTGCAAATACATAATTGTGGATATGTTTGAAACTGACAACTTCAAAGTACTCTGCAGAGGGGAGGGATAAGAAGTTGCTGCTTTTTCTTCCAAGGTACAGGGGTTTGAGCTGTGTTGGGTAAGATGTAGATTCAGAGTTGAAATCAGGTGAGAGCAGTAGGGAAGATTGATGACCTTAACAAAGTGAACTCTTTGGATGTGATTACTTCTCTCAAATTCAGGACTAGTAAAAGAATCTCTTTTCCTGTTATTTCACCTGTGCTGCCCAAAGGGATGCAACTCGCCTGTAATTGCTACAGAGGAACTCCTGGCTCTTGAGTAATAAGGAATTAAGTCTAATTTGGTAAACTCTGAATTTACCACTTCTTTGTAGTTGTGGCTGCTGGAGAGACGTAACATCCTTCTGCCAAGAAGTAAAAAAGTCAAATTTGCTTTTAAGGTCTCTGAAAATATCTTCTTTCAAATGAAAACCAAGACTAAACATATAAGGCAGTCTATGTAAGGTGAGACTGACTCAATAAAAATGTATCACTCCAGCAAGAGAGTCTTCACCTGCTGTGGAGAGAACAATAAACTGTTTTGTAAGGTAAGGGGTCATTGCCAGTTTAAGTGCATGCAACTTCTTGATTTAATGAAGTTGCATCATCTTATAGCAGTGGTGAAATGTGTCCCGGACTTACTTAAAATGGGATTGGTCTTGTGTCTTTCAGCGCTTCTACAACAGGTATTGGCCACTTCATATTGTCTAAAGTATACTTTGGTTTTGTGGTTCCTGAGGAATTGTGTCCTAATCAGAGGGGAAAAAAGAGAAAAAAATCTGGCTGTTAGAGCAGTCCTTCTGAACTTTAAAAGTCAATACTTAATTGTAGTACTTCCTCCTTTAATGCCAAGAATTAGTCTCTTTTATATTTGCTCTTGCTCAGTGGAGGAAAAACATGTGCAAAATGATGCAAGCTTATATGTTCTCTGCTTTAAAAGGAATAATTACATCTTTTGATAGAAGAGGCATTCAGTTCACTGAGGAGACACATTCAGCTCATCCATCCCTCTGCCAAAACAGTTAGACATATAGCCTTAAAGAAAAAGGGACTCCGCAGGAAAAGGTTTTTTAGAGAAAGGATATCCTTTGTTTCTATTAGTATAGATGTCTGAAATAGGGGGAGGGAGTTTTCCTAATATTGTTCATTATTAACTACTAGTTATTTTCCACTGGTGATTAAAATCCTGTTTGCTAGACTTCAGGGGGAAAATGACTTGCATGTATGTCTGTTTTATCTAACTACAAAAGAGCTTTCAACACCAAATCTTTCTAAAGTGTTTGTGGACAAATGCCTGAATAATAACATTCTTGCATTCTGGTGTATATGTCTCTGTTTCTTCAGTTCTGTTTTTTGAATTGTCCTAGTATCATTGCACTGGAAAGCTCTGTAGTGTTGTTAGAAGGGACTGTAACTGAGGAAAACAGAGTAGTGTCTCTCTTAAAGAGGATAAAAAGATAAGCCCTGAAAACCCCTCTAGGATAACTTTGAAAACTTCAAGCCTGAAGGATGAAGACTAACAAGGGGACTTAAGTTTGCAGATTTAGGGAGTGGAAATTCCAATTTGAGGTCATCTTTTATGTTCTCTTTTCAACCTGAACGTCTTCATTTTGATCTTTCCTGCAACTGAAACAAACAACTCTCTTCCTCCCCTTCCTCCCCCTAAATCTCCATTTCCTTTAAAGCATTCATGTTAGTTCTTTATCAGACTGAACTGTTAACAACTCTTTATTTAAAAACATTTTTGTACTTGAACACTTGGCATTGCCGAGAAACAACATTAGGTGTACTCACATGCTCCTCCATTAACAAAGAAATACACTGGGAAGTTGTGTTAAAATGATAGACTGTTACAAGAATGGAGTAGCTCTTCCCTTCCCTAGAAAGCAATAGAACACACGGTAATGAAGAGTAAGTTATTGGCTTCATGTGGTGTTATGAAGAAAAGCTGACTTCTGCTGTTTTGCAAAACAATGTTTTATCTGTGCTTTTATAGCTTTCCAGTGTTTTAAGTCATAGGCAGATGGACAGTTGTATTCCTTCAGAAATAAGGTCACAGTCTATGCAGCAAATAGTGTGTTGTCTTCCCTAGGCTTAGGAACTATCCCTACCTCAAATTGGGGTAGGAAAGACATCTCTATCTAATAAAGGAGAACACCTTATGTGAACTGTGACATGTATGTGTTTCTTCTTAAATGGAGAAAGGAAGCTATACGGTTGCTATAAACACCCTAATACCTGTAGAGACAAACTTTAAATTTCATGCTGTGGATGTTTGGAAATCTGACTAATGTTTTGGAGCAATTGGTAAATTAGAGCTTCACAATAACACTTTTCTGCTAAACATAGGAACCTATGAAGGCCACAACACACCAGTACTGCTTGTACAATTGAGCCATTGTCACTGATGGGTTCTGCAAACACTATGCACACAGTCTAGGACACTATAGGTACCATCTCAAAAGTTTGGAGCTCCTGAGTATTGTTAGCAGCTACTTAGGGATGGTATTTCTGCTTCAAATATCCTGTGTGTGTACTAGGAGTGGTGCAACGGGCTTAACTTTATGCAATGATATATATGTACAAAAAAAAAAGAAAAAATTGCTTTAAGTAAGTGAAGTTCAGCCTTTGCTCAGGCTGTTATTTAAGAATTTGAATTTGTATTTATTTATGCATGAGCTACTCTGCCTATGGTCAATATTATACCTGAATATAGATGTGCCCAGACAAAATAGATAATAATTTCCATAATGTAGTTTTTATTTGTGGTCTCGGTGAGGAAAAACTGATGCTAACTGGTTCATTTTATTTATATATTCATTAGATAGAACTGGAACAACTATTCTGAAAAAGCAAAACTTTTAGATTGAAATAAAAAAAAGTGTTTAAAAACTTGTGGTTTCCAATAAACAATCAGCAGTATAAGATCTATTTCATTAGCAATGCTAAAGAGCAGCAACCTGTTCTGACGTATCAACATATGAAGATAAAGGAATGTTTCATGTAAAATTACTCTTAATATCCTGAAATTTCTTGAAACATGAGGAAAACTGAAGTTTTTTCTTTTAAGTGGAATTGAGAGTTATATGAAATGTTCTAAAGTCAAATAGACACAGTAAAAATTAAGGTGGTTAACCTGCAGCAGCTGTCTGTCTGGTGGGTTTTTGACCGTGGGCTTCTTGTTCTTTGCTGGCATTGGATCATGTAGGACTTGGAACCTTAGTAGGTTAGTGAAAGAAACTTTGGTCATCTGTTAAACAGTGATAGCTTTGCTACTGGCCTTGAATTTAAGGATCTGCTAACAGTTTGTTGAGGTAGTTATGTCCGAGTAGGTATCTTCTATGTCCGAGTAGGTATCTTCTAGTATATGGAAGAGTAACAAAGTATCACATACTTAGTTGTAACTCTTCTAGTTTTCTCACTTCTGTTTTTTTAAGAAACTGTTGCAGCAACTTGCTTAACTTCTGTAATTGTTCCAGCTTGGTTTTTACAGTTTAACAATAGTTTTGCTAGCACAGAATTAGCAAGGTATAGTTGTTTTTCCTGTTACTAGCTCTGCACCTTTTATTCCCAGTGCTCTGTAGTGTTTAAAATGGGAAATTCAATGGTTAGACTTTGCTATTCTCTGAAAGGTGTGTCTAGAGTTTCTGTTGCATATTCATGGAAATTTTGAAATGCAGGAAGTAGAAATGCAATAAAATTACTACTGATAGGTCATTTCCCAAAGAAATCTTTGAGACTGTAATATTTAGTCTTTGGTTGTGTAATTTAATAAAAATAAATTAAACTTCTCTACAGGCACTTAATTAAAGCTTTCTCTATTTTAATAATCCATTTATATGCAGCAGCTTTTTGGTGTGGTTCTTAGGTTGTGTGGCAAGTTCAATGAAAACAAGACATTCTCATCTGTCCAGTTAAATCTTTATTTATGTATGCTTTGTGGTGTTTATAAATATAATAGGTATCACTGAAAAACTGTTGAAATATTTGACTAAAGGCCATATAGCCCAATATGACTCAGTTGTGAACTAAAGTTTGCTAAATGCTCAGGCTCTGGGCTGTTGGAAGAATAAAATACAATAAATGGCATCCTGCAGTTGAGAAGAATTTGTCACTTCTGGATAGTACCACTCTGGGAAATGTCCAGGTTTGCTGAGCAAAACAGGTTCCTCCTGACCTGACCTGCTCATTTACCTCAAGGCAGTTGCAGCAGCCACTGGAACATGTGGGCCCTGGACTCTGGGGTGAGATGCATGTTGATGTTTACAAATGAATAGGGAACTCAGAAGTCAAGATTTCTTGACTCACTTTAATGTGACAAGGGATAATTCTTTATTTTCAATTTTGAGTTAATCTGTAGCAAACTTACCGCTTTTCATCTATTGGAAAGAGGGATTTCCTGGTTTGTTCTGTTCCTTTACTCAGTATCTCTGATACTGGTCTGTAGTGTCTGTTCTTTTGTCTTCTGAAAGTGAAGGACAACAGAAAAAAACCTAGGTACTGTATTTTTCTGTTGAGCTAATATACAGACCTTCAGCCACAAATGGTTAGTGCTCTTCAAAACTGCAGGTTGTCCACTTTCCCAAGGAAGTAATAGTAGAGAATTGAGGCAACTCTTGACAGTTTTGGTGCTGTCTACAGGGTTTTGAATATCAGTAATGTAATTAATCAGAATTTTTGGTCCTCAAATCCAAGGAATAACATTATCTTCACTAGGAAGAAAGTTTTTGTTAATAATGGATAAAACCCTAGTGTAGATATTTGGTTTGTAGTTGTAGCAGGTGTTGGCTCATCTAAACAGTGAGAGCGTAAACCCATGCCTACTTGGAAAAGCCATATATCTAATCAGAGTGAAGTGTGTAATCACCAGACACAAAAATAAGACTAGAGCTTTCTAGCTCACCTTCTGACTCTAGAGGTATTATCTTTTTTCTTCTCCGTTTAAATATAATTCTGTCTAGTTGCATCTGCAGTTTTCTTCAGAAATGCTACCTGCAATTTTTTTTCAGTCTATAGGCACTATCTCCTGTATGTGGTAGTATATCCAAGAACAGTAATTGCCTGCACTGCAAATAGGCATTTCAGATTCCTGAAACAGGAATATCTTGCTCTGCTTTGCAATGCTGCCTAGAGGATGAGCTGTGGCCAGTTCTTCAAAAGTGTTCAGAGCCTCCTATTAAAAACAGTGAAAGCTTGAAAAGCATTCAGCAGCTAACACGGGTTGGTGGAGGTATGTAAAGTGCTTTGAAGAGCCATGGAAGAAGTCTCCAAAGGGCTTGTTCAAACCTATTGATACCCCCCAAAAAATTTGGATACAGTTTTCTATTAAACATTTCTCATGGTCTATGTGTTAAAGTTATATGCTCTGTATTTATATGTGCAGTTGGGAGGACAGGTTTAGTTTTTTAGACAGCTGAGATGAGATTGAAACAGACCTGTTTTCAAAGGGTTTACCAGAGAATGTTATTGATTGATTGAGGTGGATTTTTCACACATCAGTGACCAACCTAGGGCCTTCCCAGGATTTGATCTATGCCTGTTCCTTCAATTCTAATAAATCTTGAAGCATGCGGTTTTTACAAAATGTTTGTATTATCCTAGGTTAGGTTTGAGTAGAATTGTGTGGTGGTCCATGTTACAAGGAAGTGCCTTCTACCCTCATCTCACCCCAGAATGCTGTGGAGGTTAGGGTAGAGTGTGGATTTCTGCTGGTTTACATCTGCTTTCTCTTTATACTGACTTAATTTTTGTTACTCTATTGTGTATATGCAGTAATGCCACAAAGTGGGGAGTGTAATAAAGCATAACCGACTTTTTCTGTAAGGAAATGGTTGATGATGAATCTCAGCAATTCAGTACGTGGGACTTTAGGTTCTGGTGTTTGGCTCTGACTTCATATCCTAGAAATGCCTCTGGCCTTTTTTGTAGGATGATTCTTATACCTGTTACTGCAGAGCTCTTACCTGTGGCTCTGAATGTAAATGCATTAAACTCTTAAGTTCAATTTTTTTTATCTTGCTTGGATATTCCTTATAGGTGTTCAGGAGTCTTTCAAAGTTGATGTTCATTTTTGGTTTGCAGATAAATTATTTTCAGGCAGGTAGTTACCATTTATGCACATGAGCTTTGCTACAGCACGTTATCCTGTTGTGTAAAAAATACCTCTTAAAACTACAGTAGAAATAGAACAAAATGGCAAGTTGAAACATGAAGTAAAACATGCTAACCAGCACCCTTTGATATGTTTTTCCTTATGTTTTACAAAAGGGAGAGCTTTTTGAATACTTTGGCTTCAAACTTTTGTTATAGCTTCTTCACCTGCCTGTAGGGGGTGAGTGAAAGCCAGAAAGTCAGAACTGAATGGTGAAGGCAAACAGGCAAAAGTAAAGGTTGTAATAGAAGTAATTCAGAAGTGTTGCACTGTAGACTGACCTTGCCTATTACAAAAGATTTTTGAGTCATTATGCAGAGAGGAAGTGTTAATTATGGCAATGATAAAACTGAAAATGGTGATAAAGGATGTAGTTAGAAAAGAGACTTTGGCTGCAGAAAATCCAGGTTCTATTGCCCTCAACCTGTCAGTCAGTGGCTCCTTCTTACACTCTACCCTACCCCCCAAGATCCCCCTGTTCACATTTAACTTGGCATGTGATAAGTCTTTGGCCCAGGCCTGAAACAACTTGGGTTTATAAAAAGCTAGAAACTTCTTGGCATTAGATCTGATCATTGTCTAGACCTGGATTAAAGGACTGGACAATGAAGTCACTAAGTTCTGGAGATACAGAAAAAAAGTGCAAGACAAGCAACTGGCAACAATAACTTTATTCTGTATTGGCATTCTGGTTTTTGGTGGGTTTTTTTTTGTTGTTTGCTTGTTTTTTTAATCCAACTTCATTAGGCTCCAGGATCTTCTTGTCTACATGATGGTGGAAAAGGAGCTGCTAACTGTTCAAATTAAAACCAAAGAGTATTCTTGGGGCAAGGTTGTAGTGCAGGGAGTGGATAAAGTGTTTGAGATGTTGGATCTGTGACTCATAGCAATGTGTTGTCATGGTTCCTTTCCCAGGTAGTTATCTTGCCTGAGCCTGACTGTTCTGTGGTAGGTACAGGTATCCAATATAGTTGAAGGCATCATATCAAACCTTGGGTCTATAGATAGTTGCCTTTTCACTTCAGCCGGTTAAAGGTCCTGTCCATCAACCTCCTGTGGCTGTTGGACACACAGGTTCTGCCAGCAGGTGGCTTTATAGGAGCGTTATCTGCAAACAAGTTTGGGTCACTGAACTGTATGAGCAGTTTAAGCTCTGGTGGCTGATTTCCACTGAAATGGTTTAAGATTTAATGGCTTAAGACCTCCTTTTTCTGTCTGACTAGCACTCCTGATCAGAAAAGGCTGGAGAAGGTAACCTCAGCCGCATAGATAACCACATCTTTACCTGCTATAACTACTTGTCATGGAAATCTCTGTAGCCTGAACTATTACAGGGTTGTGCTTGAATTGTTACTGTTTCTTTGGCTGACACGAAGCAGAACATTTCCATTTTTTTCCAAATAAAACCCAGGCAGAGGTGGAAGTTGAGATGAACTTTAAAACCCTACTTTGCCCATATTGTCTTTTGCTATAAGAGCTATAGAGCATGTTGTGCTTTGAGGCATATTAACTCAAGTAACATGAATCACTGGCCAGCTGTCTTTTATGAAATAATTTGCAAAAGCTTGAAGTTTGCGTAAAATTTTAAATGCACTCTTTTCATTAGGTATTCATGTATTTGGAAATGCACCTCATGTCAGAATGATTCCTTTTCAATTTATATGGTCTTGTATTAGTTTGTTAAAACTTTTCCTTTATCCAAAAATTTGATTAAGCAGAATCCTGAACTTTACAACACTATAATTTGCCAGCCCAAAGAGTGGTGGCCACTAATTCCAGCTAGCAGACATTAAAACTCTTATAGACATAGAGATTTAAATTGGAGTTGTGATTAACTATGTTATAGCCCTTTTTAATCTTGTGGAATCTTAAACCTTCCCTTTTGAGTAAAATCAATAAAGCACATTTTTTGTTGCATGCAATTTGAAATTAGAAGCATTTCCTTTTTAAATGTAATAGTTGGTCTCTTGGATGATTTAAATACTGGACTACTGTACAAGAAACAGTATCATTAGTTTATTTCAAACTTTGGGCTAATTGTTACCAGACCAAAGTTGTCACACATTGTAAATCTGTGGATGATAATAAAAGCTTTGAGTAGGGACATTAGTGAATAGTTCTTAATACAAAGATTTGAACTGATGCTTACTGTGTACCAGAACTATGAAAACTAATTCCAAGCTGTCTAGTCTGGAGGAGGGAGTCTTTCGCTCAACAGCCTTTAGAGAACAAAGTTTTACTGTGCTTCTAAACACTGGTTTCGGAGGTTAGAGGAAAGGTTACTTTGGCTTGCTGGATTTACTTGTTATGAATTCAGTAGTGTATGTATTGAAATATGGTTTCAGCAGCTTTATGTAACTGGGTAAGAGTAGGTTTAAAATAGATAGTGGACAAAGTATTGCTTTTATATAGCAATCTTAATACAGAAACATAGCTAATGGAATACAGGGATGTTCAAGACCATACTATTTCAACTGTGGTAAGTAGAAAAGTGACCAGAGTGCCTTCCAGCTGTCCCTCATTGACTATTTATTGAAAATATGCCTTCTGTGTTCAAAAGCATTCGATAGTTCTCTAGCCCTAAATAAAGTTTTCGTTATTTGGGAGACAATACTTTTCTTTTGAAAAGTCTGACTATTTTCTCTCTTCTCCAGGTGCTGGAATTCTTTGTGGCACTGAACTTGACCTTGAGTGTATTTTGCCCAATGCAACTATTTGAAATATTTGTACAGAAAAACTAAGTGCAACTGTTTCTGCAGACTTGAAAAATCAGAAGAAATAGTTCAAAAAACCCTCATTCTGTCACTGAGAGAACCGATGGATACACTTGCAGTGATGTGTGAACACAGATAAAAACAAAAAAAGAAATAATTTTTTGCTTGTGGAAAAGATCTTTTTTCTGGCAGAGGTGTTTTTTAGCTTAGCAGACTTGTAAGCACATGTTGGAGAACTTTACAAGTGTCCTTATTGTGATCAGTGAGCATCCCCAAAGAACTGAAACCTTACATTAAAACACGTAATAGGGAACAGAACGTAGGAAACATGCCAACTCAGCCTCTCTTGGCATACATGGATGGACCGGATGGAATAGCCAGTACCGTTGGTGCACAGATGGAGAATAATGATGCCTCAATGACAATAAAAGGAACAAACACAATTTCTTACAAAAGCTTGCAAGAAAAGTTTCTCATGCAAACTGAGGGATGCATGCCTCTGGACTGCATGTTTTGTGATGAGACTTTTAAACATCCTGAAGAACTTGGTAAGCATGTTTTAACTCAGCATAGGCCCACTCTTTGTGAACCGGCTGTCCTGCGTGTTGAAGCAGAGTATCTTAGTCCTCTAGATAAATGTAAAGTAAGAAAAAACTTGTCTTCACCAAACAATGAAAAGGACAGAGAAGAACTTAGTTGTGAAGTTTGTGGACAAACATTTGATGAGGCTTTTGATGTTGAGGCACACATGAAAAAGCATAAAGATTCTTTCACGTATTGGTGTAATGTATGTGGAAGAAGATTTAAAGAGCCGTGGTTCCTCAAAAATCACATGAGAACACATACTGGAAAGCCTGGTTCTAGAAACAAGCACCAACAAGGTTCTGAGAGCCCCATAACAATCAATGAGGTGGTGCAGGAGCATGTAACTGAAAATGTAACGTCACCTTACAAAATTTGTATGGTTTGTGGTTTCCTATTTCTCAATAAAGAGACTCTAATTGAGCACAGTAAAGTGCACACCAAAGAATCAGTACCCAGTGGTGAAAGCCCCCAAGTGACTGGTGAACCTAATGCAGAAGAAACGTCTCGAAGAGAGGAATTTTTGCGATTCTTGAACTTAAGACCAAATTTGGTTCCAGAAAATGACAAATCACAAAAACCTGTGAAGTGGATAGCAGAACTAGATCCTTTCAACACATATCAAGCATGGCAGCTGGCTACCAAAGGTAAAGTTGCAGTTGGCCATGGCCAAGTTAAAGAACCAGGGCAAGAAGGAAGTACAGACAATGATGATTCATGTTCTGAGAAAGAAGATCTTGGTGAGATTTGGAATGCAAATAAAGGTAGCCAGACAGAAACTACAGGGAAGTCAAAAGTAAATAAAAACAGCAGTTACACAGGGAATGGTAACTTATCCCAAGACAAACTGAAACATCCCGGTGGTGAAGTGCCTTCTATGGAGATGGATTCTAAATTGTCCCAGAACAAAGAGAAACCAACACACTGTTCAGAGTGTGGTAAAGCCTTCAGAACATACCACCAGCTAGTCCTTCATTCCAGAGTACATAAGAGAGACAGGCGAACTGATGGAGAGACTTCATCCACTTCGAGGACGTGCTGTGCTGATATAATTGCAACTCTGGATGAAAGTGGAGCAGGAGAACGAATAGAAGGAGGCTCTGAAGATGGATCTGAGGATGGGCTTCCAGAAACACTTCATTTAGGTGAGTAGTATTTTGAGCATGTAAGTTTGAAATAGCTGTTACTGTATTGTTTAGGAACTCTTTAGAGCCGAAGGAATGCATCTTGGCTTTCTCAGTTACCTTTTCAAAACTTGGCCAGTTGTATGAAATGTTATGGTGGGGGAAGGGGAAAGAGAAAAATGAGAGGCAAAGAAAGGTTCTGACGCCACCATTTTGAGATCTTTGAAGTTGTGTTGGGCCTTCTTGCAGTTATGATTTGGGTTACTGGAATCATTGAAATACTTTTAATAACAATCAGTCTAGCAAAAAATCACTTTACCCCCCCCCCCACCTGCAATAGCAAGGTTCTTAGTTTTACTGGACGGTTTTGAGTGTTGCATATCCCTTCTTGGCCAGCATATGCTTTTACAAATAGTATTTCTGAAGAAATTGTAGTCTCATTTTTTACCCTGAATCTTGTAAGAAAGTGCGTAAAATGTCCAGGGCTTGATACAAGCAGTTGTTAAGATCCTGAGAAGTAAAGAATAATTTCAAAATTTTCTATCAAACTGCAGGTTCTATATTGCTTTTAAACAGTATGTAACTTGAAAGCCTAAATGTCAGAACCAGCAATTTTAAATTAGTTGCGTAAGGACGTGCATGCAGGCTATTAATATGTGGACATCACATATGTAAGAGAGGTATATATTTAACTCCCCTTCCTTGAAGGGTTACTAACAATTCTCTTTGACAGAGTAGATCGGCTCAATCTCCCTTACCCAGGATTAATTCTGCATCTCGCAGTGTCTTAGAAAAACAAGTAATACTGAATGATTCCTTAACTGAAAAAGATTTCATGTCTGGGGACAAAAAGGAATAGTTAAAAGTCTTCTAGCTAATCTAGCACTCTTGTGTGTGACATGCTTTGAGTCTGCATTTAAAGAACAGACACTTGCATAATCTCAAGAAAAGACACAACGTACAGAATGTCCTGGCACACACAACTGACTTTTCCATTTCTGGTAATGTGCAGCCCTTTATTTTGCTGCCTCCAGTAACAAAGGAATGGAATTATTACCTAATGGTAACTTGCTTGTTTTGTTTTTCAGTGTCTTATCCTAAACTACAACAGCTTTCATTGTGAGATGCTGAGTCATGCTTATTGAGACATTATCTGTTTGTTTAAAACAGCCATGGCTTGTCTTAGCCATAGTTTAGCCATACTTACTTAGCATTTCCCATATAGAAGCTTTCCAACATGTACGAACTTCAGAGAACCATTTGAAGCTATCTATTATGTATCTAACGTCTTTGTCAAGCAAAACATCTCCTTCCTTCTCTTCCCACTGTAGCTTTCTAGTCAGCTTTGACTTGGATGTATTACTGAAGCTGTCTTCTTGTATTTTCAATTCAACCTGCCAGAGAAATAATGTTGATTTGAATGGTGTATTGTGTGTAAGCTTTTTCCCCCTTTCCTGTTAGACATTATGCTGTACTTGCCGCCCTCCAGTGGTAGCTATTGCTGCTTACACTTGAGTGGAACCAGTTTTTAATTTGTGAATTTGTTCCTTGACTAAGTTTCACAGAGCTAGCAACCCCTGCCACTTTCCTACTCCTGTATTTGTCAAAGCTTAAGCATTAATGCTTCTAGTGGACGAAGATTATTCATTAAAGCTAAGGATGTTGTTATACAGGCATGGCACTCCATTGATTTGCACAGAAATAATAATATTATTACAATTAATAAGAAAATTAATCTTTCTCCTCGCCTTCCTTCCCCAAAACACCTTCCTGTGTTTTGCCATGGTGCGCAGAGCAGGTTTACAGTCTGAATGCTCACACTTACTAATTCAAGCACTCCCTTTGATAAAAGAAAACATTTTATAATCTGTGTGAATTTTTGAGATGGGCCATATTACGTCAAGTTCCTGTAGGTCAGTAAGTTTTTTTATTTTCCTTCTTCAAGACCTAGTTTTGCATCTTGTTTGTTCTCTGGGGCTTCTTCATTACAGTCACTAACCACAGTGTTACTTGAAACAGACAGAAACCTTTTTAACTCTTTCACTCTGATTGCTAAGTGTGCAGCAGTACAGAACAAAAGATGCTTATAGACTGTAGGAATTGACAACAGTTCATCATTCTGTGCTTTTCCTTAAAAAACACAATTAGGATAGTTACTTATAATTTTAAGTGAGACTCCAAATTTGCATTTGCTCTTCATAATATAGGTATATTTTCTCCCAAAGATAAAAATGAAGATGGTTTGGAAAGAGCAAAAGTTAAAAACCTTGGAGCCTCCAGAGAATGCAGCTATTGTGGAAAGTATTTTCGCTCAAATTATTACCTCAATATTCATCTCAGAACTCATACAGGTAAATGGGCTTTATCTTTGTGGGAGGGGAAGGAAGTCGTCTAAATCCAGTTGGATGGAATGTTTGGTTTTGCATAAGAAAAACAGAAGTTGCCTTCAAAATCATTGATATTAAGAACAAAGTTTTCTCTAATGCTAAAAAAAAAATCAAATAATTCCAGTTGAAATTTCTTAGAAGGAATTTAGTCTTTTTGAATAGAGATAGTTATATTAAGTACTATTAAGAACACAACATATTTTAAAACTTTAATTCTTTCTGCCTTTAGCAGTCTAGCAAAAAAAGTTCTGGTGGGTTTGGCTGGTTGGTTTTTTTTTTTTTTTGGTGGTGTGGTTTTTTTGTTTGGTGGTTTTTTTTTTTTTTAAATTTAAAAAAAAGCCTATTTCCCAAGTACTAAGTTGATAGTCTGCCAGTTGTTGCTACCTGGGAAAAAGCTATGTCTATTTTTCAGTTCAACTTTTTGTTTTCCATGGCCAGGCGAACTCTTCCTACTTCTGTTAATGTATGTCCCTGTTTCTTTTGAAACAGCTCTATTTATAGATGAACTGTAACATTCGTGTTGTTGAATAGCATACTTGTGGTATGATCAAGGGCTACAAATTGTTGGAGTTGACCCACAGTTATACTTCTTGCTTATCTCTGCCAAACATATTGTCAGTTACCATCTCCTTACATAGCCAATGTGTGGAAAAATATCTTCACCGTAGCCAGAAGATGTCACTGTAGTTAGTAAAAGCAGTAAGATGTTGTTTAAATGATTTAGATGAGTTTGGGAATTATGAGTATGTGGAAGGGGAAAGAAAAATCTATTTTACTGTTTTGCAGTCTACATCATTCCCTTGTCTTTAATTGTATTCAGGACTTCAAATCAAGTTGTATCAAACTTATTTATTGATGAAACTGTGTTTCAGGTGAAAAACCATACAAATGTGAATTCTGTGACTACGCAGCAGCACAGAAAACTTCACTGAGGTATCACTTAGAGAGGCATCACAAGGACAAGCAAGCTGATAGTGCAGCAGACGTGAAAAGTGACAGCAAAGTTTCATTACAGAGTCAGGAGACGGAGCTCTTGCTGGCTGCTGATGGTGCTCAAGAAACCAAAAATTTGAAGAGGCTTTTTGATTGTGCCAAAGATGCTGAGGGCTTCCGACCTACCAAGCAGCAAAAGGAAGTTCTGTCCCTGAACAATGCAATAGGCAGCACAGTCCTTTTAAAAATGAAAAATAATTCTAGGGAATTGAACAAAGGTTCCGTTTGTAACAATTCAAATCAAATACACGAGAATGTGTCCACTCCTTACCTGGAAAAACTAAAGGCTGAGAAAGAAACAAAGGAAGCTCAGCCCGGTGTTCCTCATAAAAGAGAGAGGCAGGCTTCTGTGACATCAGAGGGCGATGATGTCCAGTATGTTTGTGCTTTAAAGGATGGAAAAAATGTGAATGATGTGCGAGAGTGCACTGAAAACTACAAACACAAACCTAGGGTGGACTGTCAAGAAAAGCCCTTGAACTTATCTATTGGGACTTCACAAGAATGTTCAGTGGTTTCAACTAGAGGCCTACTAGCACCCAGCACCTGCCCATTTTGTACTTACAGAACATTTTACCCAGAAGTCCTAATGATGCACCAGAGGCTGATGCACAAATACAATCCTGACACCGTTAACAAAAATGGCTGTAGAAACAAGGCGCTAGCTAAAGCCAGACGCACTGGATGCCCTCCAGCTCTGCTTGGTAAAGATGTGCTTCCTCTGTCTTTTAATTCTAATAAAAGTAAGGCTTCCCCATCTACACAGCAAAAACTGTTGCAAACGGGGAAAGCTAAACAGTGTCACCCTCCACAGAACAAAGTCCCTCTCTTTTCAGTGACTGACTCGAGCAGCACAGCCCCAAGTAACCTCAAGTTTCATAAACAGCAAAGTAATATTGGAGCTCAGGCAAATAACTATAGACAACCTCAGCAAGAAATGCACTCCAGTTCCAGTATCTCTCCAGTATTGGACAGAGTAAAAAGATCTGAATCTAAAGTAAAAGCTCTAAGTGTCCCAGTGTCTCAATCTGGTCTAGTAAGCAGCAATATGAATGGGCCTCTCGACTCTCACCTAAATGAATCAGCCTGGTCTTGTCATCGAGGAAGAGACTATCCTTGTAGTAAATCTGTGAGCAATGTAAATCTAGACTATGGTGAAACGTCTTCTAAACGAATGAAACCTAATCTGTTAGCTGTTGAGCATATTGACTCTCCAATGGCTAGTTACAGAAGATACGAAATGAGCAGATTTCGTGTTGCAAACAGATATGCAAATCTGCTACCTCAGGAATGTTCTCGCACCAAACCTGCATCCTCTGTTTTGCCAACCAAACAAGGGCTTCTGAATTCAGATGATGTTGATCCTCCTAATGTATTGACTGTTCTCAAACCTTATGAGCCGTATAGCTCTGGATCACTTTACAGTTCTTGTGGATCTAGCAATGGCCAAGTAACCAGCTCTACAGTAGAAGGTACTGTATCTCCTTCCTAGTTAAATGTCTTACACCATTACAAAGGAAGGTGAATGAAATATAAATGTGTACCTACCTTGAAAGAGAAAATAAAGCTGTACTTAGCGTTTCACCAAGTCCAGTCAATGCTTGGATTTTAAATTTAAAAGCCAGGTTCAGCAACCTCCTGGCTTGGGGAATTAGGCGTGAAAGGTCTGAATTTTAAAGAGGGATTTAAAGTTCCTCAAGTACCCTCCTTCCCCCTGCCATGGGTCTCTGATAGCAAACATGTATTGTTTGCTCATCAGGGTACTCTGGACATGCTAACTAATCCAGGATATGCAATGAGCCTTTCTGCTTAATATGGAAGAAGTCTTAGGCCACCTGGAATATTAATAAAACCTCTTACAAAAAAAAAAAAGCTATCACAGACAATTGTTCCCTTCAATTGCAGAAAAGGATGGATTACAAATCATAAAACTATGATTTAAATCTTATACCTCTGTTCTTCATTGGGTTTTTATAATGTTTATTTTTTATTGGGAACAGAATACGTTGGTAAATTAAGACAACATATTTCTGCTCTTCTAATTGTGATATCTCATTGCACTAAGTAGCAATGCTTTGTGGAAAATTCTGGGCCTAGCAGAAAGAAATGTTTTGTGATGTATTTGGAAAACATTAGTACTTCTATGAAATACATGCTTTTTATGTTTTTATTCTTAGTCAACATTTTCAAAACTTAGCAGAAGGCCAAGATTAAAAGGTGCTAGGTGACATTTAAGCAGTTGTCTGACTATTTGTAGAAGATGGTATTTATGACTTTGAGCTGAGGTCAGTATGGATTTAGCTATAAATATAGGACTTTGAATTTTGAAATGAAGATCCTGTTATAAAAATGAATAGCGTGTGTGTGCTGTGTAGTCCTAAAGTCTCTGCTAAGTTCTTAAACTCTGTGAATACTCCTGTTCTCTCGAAGTAGTAAGATTATTCTTCTGGAGTAGTCTGGGTTCATAACAAGCAGAGTTGTGTTACCTTAGGTCAGACCAAACTGCAAAATACTAAACCTGCATTTAGTTATGTGGCAAAAAATGTATTCGCTAACTCTGTTCTGGTTTTTGTTTGCTTGTTTTAAGGTTGTGGGCTTCATAAATATTCAGCCTTGCTAGTGGGTTATGGAAGGATGAAGGAAAGTGTTACAGTTCTGTTTCCAGTCTGGGTAGGGAGTGGATAAAGGAAAAGGCAGCATCACAGTTGACTCACTGAAGTGGTTGTGAAATAGAGTTAATTCCTAGTTTCATGAAGAGCGTTGTCTGTGTACCATGAATTGCTATGAGGAATGTAAAATGGGCACTAGGTTATGCATAGAATGCAGAGGGATGGGCAGCAGGGCAAAAGTTGTTGCTGTCTTGATTCCTAGTGACTTAAGAGAATGAAATACAGGTGGTGGGTTTTTTTTCTTTTCTGAGCATAGTCATTCATGCAGTTGTGGAATTTACAGCACTTTGCAAGACTTTTTTTTTTTTAAAAAAATTAATGGTTGAGAGAATGCTCTTGATGTTGTATAAAACTCTTAATTTTCATGAAAACAGGAAGGGGAAAGTTAAATGGTCTTGCAGCTTTAACAAGCTAGATGAGTAGTCTATACCCCAAGGACTAGATGGGTCTTGTTCCTTTCCAGCACTAGTGTACACTGGAGATAAGGAAATTCTGTTATTTTGCCAGTAGTCTTAGTAAGGTTAGCCTATTGAAGTAGCAGTTGATGCAATATTTTTTTAAAAAATAACTTCATTGGAATCCACCTTGTTCTTCTGAAAGTTCCACCTGTTTGCCAGAAAAATCTCTGTGGTAGGCTTTTCTTCCTCTTTGGTGCAAGCCTGGAGACAGTGGCCTGTAGTCAAGAACTTTCTACTGTTTCTTGTTATTTAGAGCTCTCAAAATTATGGCTGCAACTAATTTGACAGTGTTGTTGTCACGGAAATAAAGATTTCATTGTTTGTTACACAGTGCTGTCTCAGGGCAAGAAAAGCAACTTTTAATGGCTGTTACCTACATTGGAAAGACTTGTGAAACAAGACTCCCTCTATGGGTTTTCTTAGCAACTTCATTAAAAGCCCTGTGCATTATGTAGGTTTTGAAGGCTAATTTCCTAGTTTTCCAACCATTCTGTCTAGAAGTACTCAGCCCAAACCTTGATAGCTGTTTTATGAGGGTATAGGGTAGCAGACCGGCAGACTTCTCAGTATTTGAATTTTAATGTGGGTGGAGCCAGTGAAGATGAATGTTTCTGCAAATTCTGTTTTTTTTTTGTTAAAAAGCTGAAGTACAACTGTTTGTCTAAGAGTTGCAACTCCTCAGAGATGTATTTTGTAAGATTTCATATGCAAAGTACTGCAGGTGTAGACCTGCAGGTTTCTGTAGTCTTTTTATTGAACTCTGGTGATATAAAACATGATGTCAAAACCTTTTTTTAAGGGCCTGTGTGCCTTGTGGCAATGTTATTTAGGTTCTCTATGAACATGTTATGTCGCATGTTAAATGCTGGATCAAGTTGTCATGAGAATATGTTCCACTTGGCAAACTTGATTAAAGCATGATGCTTTCCGTTATTGCTTGTAAGCTCTGCCATTCTGTGTTGCCCTGAAGAGACAGAAACATTCTGAAACCACTCAGTTTGTGTTATTTTCAAATTAGTTGCCTTTGCAATGGCAACATGCTATCAAGGATAACCTGTTGGCTGATTGATCTGGCAGAGGCTGCAAATTAAAGACAATTGCTCATGACACACTCCAATGGCTTTGTACATTCTGTTGAAATATTAATTTAGCTTTGCCATTTTAATTTAATTAAAGCTTGCTAGGTTTTTTCAATGCTGCATTTAAAGCTTTCATGGAATATAGATGGCAGTTGGGCTTTTTGTATCCTGTGGGAGTAATGATTCTTGACTTTTTTCCGTAATTTTATGAAGTGTTTTTGACTGCTTGCTTAAGCTAATAAGACTTAATATGGAACAGGCATTGATTTCACATATATAAATCTGAATTAATGGTCTTGGATAAACATAAAATTACCTGTATACTAGACTGAAAATTGCTTAACAAAGGTCTTCAAGTAAATGTATATTAACACTCTTTGGAGTGTCACAATTACCATATAATCTATGGTGGCAATAATGTAGTATACTTGGTTTTCCCCTCAAATACTCATAGTCAAAATTTCCATTTTCAAGCAAATACAGAAATTAGATTATAGAATGTACTGCAGTACTTAAACCTTCTTAAAGTGAAGCCTGCTGTATGATGAGTTAAGGAAATTTCTTTCTTGCAAATGAAATGAGCAAAATCTGGAGAGATGGAAATCATGTGTATCGTGTATACAGCTTAGAACAAATTTGTTAAATTAATACTTTTAGTTCCCCTTGTATTTTTTCTGGATACTGAATTTCATATAATCTTTTTAATAGGACTAGGAATATCTATTGTTTTGGGTCCTGCTCATGAGATGATTTGTGGTAGCATCTGTGATATGCTGGAATTCTGGAAGCTGACGTAGACCTGCCCATAATTGAATGTCTGACCAATTAGATTAGCAGGAAATAATTCTAACTCTAATTTTTTGTCAGGAAAGAGATCAGTGTCATACCAACACTTATCTAGCAGTGTGCTGCAGAAGAGAAGTTATGAAAGCTTCATTGGTAATGCACATTTTCGACCAAGTGACAAGAAGACTTGATCATTTACTTCAAGAAATGGTAAACAAGCCTTTTGAACTAATTGTTTCTTAAATGCTGCATTATGTACTCATAGCATCAAAGGTACCTGCATAGCATGTTAAGAGGTTATGAAAGTCTGAACCAGAACAGCTGAAAAGAGACTCCCCTTCTCTTACAAAGTCAATCAAATACTGGTGTAGCAGCATTAGTTATTTTAAATAGTGGTAATGGCTTGCATAAAAAGTACATAGGTGCTTCTTTTCTAAAAGAAATGGAAGGGCTAACAATAAACAATACATTAATTAGTTACAATACCAGTGGGAAGTGTTCAATGAAAGGGCTTTCCCCTTAAGTCTGTACTTGGTGGTAGAGGAACATTGTGTGGAGAACTAGAAATGAGAGGAAGTGCCTCTTATCACAGTTCATGAATCCTATGAGAGGTTGTGTTGGTTAGTCCTTCCTGAAAATGTGTAGATGTTACTCATTTTACAACTTCTGAAGATGAAGATTGCCTTTTCTTGGTGGATTATTTCATTGGGAAGTAAGGGTTTCCTGATGGCTCCTTGACAGTTTATCTTTGTGTACTGGAGAGGTTATTCCAAATAGTTTTTCTTTTGTTTGACTGAGGGGTGGGTGTAGCCTCTTAAGGAAACAGGTCACGTGAAAAGAATTAGCCTGATGTTCTGAATTCCCGTTCTTCATCTCTTCAGTTCTGTAGCTGTGTCTCAGAACTTAACAACCCCATTGTGTTTGCCACATTCTTAGCTGCTAAGGAGATAAGGACTCTATAAGACTATAAATATATCTGTATGCTTTTTTCAAACCCAGAGATACAGATAATTTTCCTCATTAAAATATAAGGAGAGTGTCTTGAATGGTCTAGCACCTGGACCAGTACGCACTATTTTATGGAAAGATTTTACATACCTGGGGAGCAGAGCTATCTGACATCTAGTTGACAACTTTTAAAATACTTCACTTTATTTCTTGATATTCTTCTAATCTTACGGCTTTTATTGTCCCCCTACTAAGCATATTTTTGTCCAGTTCTTCTTTTTAAAGCTAACTCAATTTCCTGCCTGTATTTCTACTTGGGGCTTGAGTATCTTCAAAAGTAGACTTGATTTGCCACCTTTTATTTGGCAAATACAAGACGCAGACCTTATATGACAGTATCAATTTTTAAATACACTTATACAAGGGTGTAGAAGAAATTCCCTTTAGGTTTTAAAGTTACTCCTCACAACAAAATGTGTTGTACTATTTTATAGTTGTATACCACAAAACCATATATTTTTTTCTTTCCTCCCCCTAGGTCTAAGGACACAAGCGCATGTTCTATGGAGTTATACCTGCAGTTCATCCCTTGAAGAAAAATGAATGGTGAAAGCTACTGAACTAAGCTGTGATTGTACTGTTTATAGAAACACTACAGTTTTATAATACTGGTTCTGTTAACATTTGTTACCAAATAGCCATAAAAAGTAGTCTAAACAATTGGTTTATGAAGGTGTGTGGAGAATGTATATCTTGACATTGACTTTTGCGTATTTTTCATTAGAATTAATTGACCAAATATTAGGTAGGAATTATATTTTTACATACTTGAGCGCTGCTGAAGAGTTTCTCTTTGAAAAAATATATAAACATTGCACCTCAGGTAAACTGTAAATACTGAAGTTGAAATCCTGTTGGCTTAATGCTCCTTTTTCATAAAGGTGAAAGTTTCTCATCTGTTTGTTTTTTTTCCTGTTGAGCTATGTTAGTTTTTTAAAACAAGTTCCAAATAAACTGTCTGAAACTGTCCAGTTCATAAATGTTGTGAACATCAAAGCAACGGTGCTGACATTATGCTGATCTGCCTTGTATGTGTTAAGACCACAATGTGTTGGAGGGATCTGTTTCCCTAGGGTTATTTCCAGCATATTTTTAAATGCAAGGATGAAGCAATACTTGACATTTGGATTTCAGTGTGGCATTCCTGAAATATGGTTGGATTCTTCTCTTGGCATTGGTTGCTGTTCTTCAGAGAAGCCTCTTAAACATCTCTACCAACATACAAATTTTTACAGCAGAAAATACCTAGAACTTGCATGAGAAACAATACTAATCTAAGTGTTTCAAATGTTTAGTTTTGTACTAAACTCAATACAGTTACATTTAGAGGAAAACTACTTTGCACCTTTGTCCAAACTGTAAAGTCAAAAACAAACAGACTTGCAATATGAATATGGGATCTACAGACTTCAAAAGGGATGTGGCTATGGTGTAGCCTGCTTGACTGTGCTTGGAAGCTTCTTGATGTCGAGTTTTAGCATCTGCTGGGTGTTTAAAGTAAGTGAGAAATAACCTGTAAATGGAAGAATATCTCCTTTTATTTTTTTGTGAAGACAACAAGAGTTTTTTCTAATGCACATGCAGTTTAATTTTTGTAAAGGGAAGATGGCCAGTTACCAGCCAGTAAAGCAGAATTGTTGCATACTTTGACTTGCATTGCTAGTTGCTTCTCATAAAGCCTGTAGTTAAGAGTAAATTTCTTCTGTACCTGGCTTTGACTTCCGTATATTTTAGTAAAAGAAAAAAATATGAAAAATTTTGCACTGTTCGTTTTGCTCTCTTCCCTCATACAGCAAATGTAAAATAGCAAAACCTAGAAACTCTTGTTTTTTCATTATGCAACTTGAGATGTTCCAGTTGTATGTCTTAGTTCCTGTATATGGGACCTATTTTTAATGTTTCTGTAAACTGGCGATGTAATGAAGTGCTGTGTATCAGGAAATTGTACACTATTTACCTTTTTTCCTGTTCATAAGCTGAGCCATATGTACATAATCTAGATTTTTGTTTTCCTAGTTTTGCACTTTTATAGCCTATTTTTTGAAGATGAATTCACTTGGAAAATGGTTAATCTATTTTTTTGCGTGATCTTTCAATGAGTCTTATAGAATGCATGCTGTAACTATCATCTGTGTACCTTACGGGGTTCTGTGATTAAAATGTATGGGGCTGGTTTTTAAGATGTTTCAGCAAACAGACCTAAGACTTTATTGGTTTTAATCTCCCTTCATGCTGGTACAGTTTCCCTTGAGGCTTTCTCTGGTCGGTATCTTGGGCTTGGAATGGAAAAATGGACATGAAGACTCTATTCCATGGCAGCACAGCCCTGTACTTCAGAATACACTTTGCCCATCAGTATTAACTATTGGGATACTACTGGTTTTGTATGTTTCTTTGGAAATAACAGTGCATATATAGAGGTACAAATTGTTGATTTTTTTGTTTATGTATTTATTTCATTCCATTTTGGTTTATTTTAATTGTTGAAACCGGAAGTTGTCAAGCAGTAGGCACACATTACTCATTTAATTTATGACATATTTCACTTTAGTTGAGTATATTATTACATGTGGATGTAAATATAGACTTGGTGTTTTGCAAAACTGGTTTCTGTGTCTTGCTTTTCAAGCTTAAACTGAGTAGCCTGGAATCTCATATTCACTTGACCGTTTGTCATACTCGCACTGCTGGGGGGGGTGGGAGAAGGAGAACCTGCCGACAACCAAACCCAAATTCATGCCCTGTTCAGTTGCTTATATGAAAATACCAAGCCACTTCCCAGGAACTCCATCTGTGAGACTTAAACTTTTTGTTTCTTCTTTTTCAGTTATTTTCAAGAGAGGAAATTGAGTTATTGTATGGATTTTTTTGTGGTAATAACATGAGGGGAACATGTTGGTTAGGGTTTTTTCAGGGGTGAGATTTCAGAATTTGTATGGGCATAAACTGTTTTTGTAACCAAATATGCTTTGAAAAATTTCTAGGTCTGATGTGTTCTTGGAACTTGCCTGAGGTGTCAGACCACACTAACAGCCCTGACCATATCTCAAAACTAGATTATAAGCTTTGAAGAGAGCTTGAAAAGACTTGTCAAAGGCCACTAACTCATCCTCGAGAGAAAGGGAACTCATCAGATGAGATCCCTAACATAACTCAGCTGCACTTAAGCTCATTTATGAGGGACCACAGCCTCATTGACATCACAGGTTAAGCTTTTGATTCCTCTATTAGGCTGGCACTTGCTGCCATGATAAGGTTTCCAGAAGTAGATTAGGCTAGTTTCTTGACTTAAGTAAAAGCAGTGCTGCTGGGGAGGATAAAAGCTTCCAAGTGTGAGAGCTTAAGAACAAAATGATGTAGTGTGTGGATCTGTCACTTGCTTTAGAAATAAAAAGTTTGTACCGTGCCTGTGGTGCACGAATGAGGTGTCCTGGAGCCTTGTTACCGAAGGCGTTCAGCTGGGCTTAGGGTAACATTCTGTGCAGTGCTGAATGACAACGGGGTTAGACAGGACACAGGAAGCAAGTGTGAGCTTTACGAGTCATCTTTACTATTAACCATGGCTTTCCTTTGGTGCTTCTTAGGAGTGCTATGTGTCCTTTTTGCCTTTAGTAGGTTCAGATAAGCTAGAATGACTTGGCGACAATAGATGTGTGCTCACTAGCTGACTGAGAGAGAGGTGTTACACGTGTGGAGCCAGTACAAGGATGTTCAGCTGATGGTGGAAGAGTCTTTTTGTCCTCAAGTCTCTTGCATCTTCAAACAGTGTGGGGTTTTGGAGGTGGTTTTTTTCGGTGCTACCATGTCTCTCTCGTCATATGATTGGTGCCTCAGTTGTGAACTACATTAATACTGCTAAAACTTCCCCCCTGCCCCATTGCTTTGAGGTAAATGTTATTCGCAGCCTAAACTGGGTTAATGGAAAGGTTTGAGACACTTTTTGTGGGGAAGGCCGAAACCAAAAAGAAATGGAGTCAGTGAATAAAAGTTAAGGTGTCTTTTCACTGTTGGTGTTGATAAAGCTGCTCCAGTTAAGGTGTTGGTGAGATGTGCTCCTGACTCCATGGTCTACTCCGGTTTATGTCCTCCCCTCATGTGATAACTGGTTTGCACAATAACCCGCCTGTTTGTTGTCTCCAAGCGGAGTATCAGAGGACTTCAAGTACTCTCTAAAACGCTGGAAGGCATAACTAAAACAGTGTTTCTTTACAGTGACTGTTAACTGTTCAAATCAGCATTATAAACACTTGTTTGAGGGATCTTCCTCATATGCTTTTAATAAATTTTAATTTTAATAAATTGAGATACATAGACTACTGTATGTCTTGAAATGATGAAGAAGCAACACTCATTTTCTCTTATGAGGAGGATCTAATATTAAATCACAAAACAGTTTCTTCTTCCCCTTTGTGAAAGAGGAAAATATGCAAGTGCGTTACTGAGCAGATTTCTCTGTTCATTTGCACACACTTGAGAAAAGTGCATTTAATTAGGATGAGCAAGTCTCTAAATTGCAGATGGTTCTCAGGGGAAAAAATAGTTATGAGTACATTCATGACATTAAAATCAGTACATTTAATTCAATTTCATCTTAATATTAATTCATGACATCTAAAGTAGTAGTTCCTACAGAAGATACTCATATGACTTAGGATTACTGGGGAAAATGAGATCTAGCATTTCCAAACATGCTGCAGCATGATTACTGGGTGTAATTATGCAGATTGAGTAACTACATGCTACTTACAAAAAGTGCCCATTTTGGCATGTATTGTTGTTATCTGTAGCAAGGGTCTGTTCCACGCTACGCAGTTTTATGTAGTTGGGAGTTCATAATTAAGAGATACTGAGTCCAGTATTGGGTCGTATGCGAAATACTGTAAGAATTGGTAGCCACGAGTAGCTGTTGCCGCATCATTCCGGAGAGAAGGCTGCTGGGTTGAGCACAGTATTGCAAACCAAGAAATGCTCTGGTCTGACACTTTTCCGGCTGCCATGCTGGCCTCTGTTCTGACCGCAGGCCTGCAGGGACGCCATCACCTCCTTTAAAGAGTTACCTCCGCGGATCATCCGTTCTCGATTTTATTATTGACTCTGCTTGAACCGAGCCTGACCTGCTTAGGGCAGGTACGGCGGCTTTCTATTCCTCCTGTGCGTTTCGTACCAAAGCAAAGCAACGTACTTCGCTCGGGACCAAGCGCGATCTTTCCGCAGCACGGGGGAACTCTGGATTTTGGAAATACCTCGCCCTCTTTAGGATTTTGCTCCCTTCGTTTCCACTCCGGCTGTCCCTAGCTCCCTACACGCCGAACACCGTCTCCGCCGGCTTCCAGGCGGAGCTGGGCTCCGCGGCCGCCGGGATCCGACCTCTCTCCTTCGCTCGTTCGGGGCTCTGGGGGAGGCCGCTACCCCCGGTTGCGCCGGAGCGCTCCGAGGAGGCTCCGCGCTCGGCCCCGCCGCGGGGCGGCTGGGGGCGGGCGGGGGCGAGGCCCCAGCAGCCGCCCGATGGGAGCGGCGGCAGCAACGGCGACCCCGGCACCGCCTGCTCCTGCCGGCCCGGCCCGGCCCGGCTCTGGGCAGCAGGTGGCGATGTCGGCCAAGAAGAGCCGCCGGCAGCCGGCCGGGGAGGAGAGGAGCCGCGCGGGGGGTGCCCTGTATCTTAGGGCCAGGTGTGCTTCCGATTCCTAAATTAATTAGCATGAACGTCGATAAAAATAAAACAAACACACAGCTGCCCCAGAGCAGGCCATGCGTGCAGGAAGATGGTGACCTATTTAAATAATAATCGGGGTAGCAGAAATGACAGTGCGACCAGAAAACTTCACCGACAAGTGAGATGAACCAAAGGAAATCGGTAGCTACAGAAACGTTAGCTCCGATTTTCTCTTTTCACCCTATCAATATTTACTGAAACGTGCTGCCACAGAGCAGGTTTAGTGTGCGGTTTAGCTGCTGGCTACCATTATTTCCGACTGCTCAACATTTTATGATTAATTAAATGATGCATTTTACAGCGTGGTACACATCACTATGAGACAGACGTTTCCCTGCGTGAATCTTAGGTACAAAACTATTTGCAGGGGCAAATCTGGTCTAATAAAGAATTATGGAGCGTTTTGCCGTTTAAAACTCATTTTACACATATAAAATGTTTTCATTAATCATCTCTGAAAGTCATGACCTAATTACTGATTTTTCCTCTGGTTGAATAGTCACTTGCAAAGAACCTTTCCGTGATTTCATCCCTCCATCTTTGGTGCAGTTTATTGGAACAACCGGTAAATAGTGAACCGTAGAAGCCTGCGTTACCTGCGCGGTAAGACTTCCACTGTGGAAACGACAGACTTCTTGGATTCTGCTAATTCTAGAAAATAAGGAAATAGTTTTCACTTAAAGCAAAAAAATGCCGCCCCTTACAGAATTAAAAAAAAAGTTGACATTTTGTCACAAAATATGTTATTTCAGTTTAGGGTACTTCTGAATTTTTAATATATGTATATGTTCTCAAATATCTAATTAAACATTGCTAAATAAAGTCATTCTGAGCAAACTGAATGGAATCTTAATGTCAAAGTTGAGTAGAAATAGTTTGGGAAAAGAGAAGATCAGAGCAACTGAGTGAAATTTTAATTAATTCCATTTAAATACGTTTTAATCAAACTTGCATTTTTTTTTCCTCCTGTCTTCCTCCAAGTACCTCTCACCAAAACCTCCAGAAACTCCCCAGATTTTCAGCCAGCAGGCCAAGGTATTTTGTATATCTGTTGTATATCTGCTTACAGGTTTCCATTCTCAGTTAAATGAGGAGAAATGGCTCTGCACTTCAGTTATCTTTACTGTCCAGATAACATATTTTCCAGGCTCAATTTTTTGGTAAACTTTAGTGCAAATAACACCTTAACGGAAACACCTTCCCAATTTACTTCTCAATGTTAGCATCGTGCGTTTGCTCTGTGCATTCCACAAATCGACAAAGATTTGGCACTTCTTAATTTCTGGTTTTTTTTTCTGATTTACCTTCAGCATTGTGTTTGGGTTTGTATTGCTGGTCTCCCTCTGCTTGAGGTTAAAAGGTAATTGAACTAAGCATTTCTATTCAACTCGGGTCTTGTAAAAGCCTCTTTTAGCAGAACCAGAATCTGGGCCTTTGACGTTTTGACAGCATCTGTTTTCAGCTTGAAAATTTTCTTTCCCGATATGAAAGTTGGTTGTTTTCTGTTTGACTCAAAGGCCTGAGCTGATCATCTCTAAAGCGTTAGCACAATTGCTTACAGATGGACCTTTAATATATATAAAAAAAGCTATTTCCGCCTTCTGTAGCCTAGCATTATTGCTGTTTTCCTAAGCTCAGGGGCTCCTCATTTTGTTAATTTAACCTGAGTGCATGCTGGGATGAGTTTATCCAGAGCTATTGATATTTCATTAGTTACTTCAGAAAAACAAGCAAACAAAATTCTCGAATGCTTGTAATGCTGTTCAGTTCTTGTCAGCTAAATGGGAATACTTGAATGTCCTGGTACAATAAATGTTTTGGATTCGGCTTTGGTTCTGGCTTTTTGTTTTTTTTACTTGTCAGCTATCTGTGCCACTGGAATTATAGAGCCTGGTCTCGGGACACCTTAATCACACCTGAATTGTGCCACACCGCTGACCTGCATATTCAAAAAGCTCAATTCAGTGAATTTAGTTGTGAAGGTTTTAAAATTAAGATCAGTGCTAGTCTACCAGCAAAAAGGACTTTTGGTAACTAAGGAACTGTAGCTATATTTACATCATCATAAATTAGGCATCATTATAAATTAAAGCTGAGTATTAATGTAAAGCTAGCATCAGCTTTTTAAAAAAGAAACTTCATATTTAAGGTATATTTCTCTGGGCAATATTTCTTTTATGTAATTTAATGCTTCCTTTGCAGTAGCACCTGAAATGTCCAACCTCAGCATCGCAGTCCTGCTCTGTCTGGTCACTGTAGGAACAACTGGTCGGCCAGAGTCTGTCCGAAATTTCAAAGGCAGCGTTCATCGCCACATCTATACAAAGTCCCTAAATAAGTTACAGCTATAAAAGCACCACTTCACCAGCAAAAGTATGTATTTTCTGTATTAGAAATGTTGTAAATACCTTTCAAGTGACAGTACCATTGCAATAAATATTTTCAGCGGTAACCAGTCTTTGTTTCCCAAATGCTCTTCTCAGTGTTGAGGTTTATCTGATCTTCTCTGCAAGAAGCCTCCTCCTCCCTCCCTGGGGCCCTTTGGACACGCGATGCACTTAAATATTTTAGGAACTTAGGTGTATTTTGCAGGAGAACCAGAGGAGATATCAAAGTGCTTAGCCTGGATTGCTGTTTGGGCTGCAGAAAACTCTGCCAAAGTCCTAAATTTTACAAAACGGAGTGGTCTGGACCTTGCTCCACAAGGCTGCAGGGGTCTGATGTGCTGATGGAAAAATAAAGGCAGTATTTGAACTGTGTTTCCCCAAAGCACGGCTTGGTTAAGAACTCCTTTAGTGTGTGTGGCTGGTGTTTCGCACAGTCCCCGGTGGTATCGATAGCTCTCACCCTGTTTTGTGCTGCCCTTACCTACCACTGTATCCTCATATTGACTGAATCCCGTACGAGCCCATCCCTTTTCCTGCTTACTCATTTATGGTGCCAAGTGTGCTGCTGCTGACTGTCAAAAACAGGGCGCGTGAGCAAACACCATTTGCGGAGCACCGTGGTCAGTCCTCACGCACGTAGCCTAAAGTTTGCTGCGTATTTGGTGTGGCTGGTTATCTCTACCTGCCGTGATAAAAACCTGGCCCTGCGCACAACTGCCAGCACCAGCACACCCCTGCTCCCCGTGGGAGCTGGCGGATGGAGGAGGAGAGGATCGGATGGAGGAGAGGATCTCCCAGCTCATCGCCCTGGGTGCAGCGAGTGCCGGCAGCTGGGGTATCTGTGTGGGCTGCGTCCTGGGAGGAACCCCATCGTCATCCTCAGGACCTCGACTCCTTCCTGTGAAAAAGGAAAGATCTGCCCAGGAGTGGGGAGCAACCTGGTACAACCTGAATTTCTATACTCCATTTTGGATTGTTGTTCTTGTGATATTTGTTACTTCTCTATCCGTGAAGGCTGTTTCCCTTGCAGCCTTCCCTGTCCTCAGCCTGAGGTCTGGAGCCCAGTTAAAAGCTCGGTTTGCTCCAGAATTGCCTCTGAGCTGGGGCTGAGGAGTTGGCGTGAGCCAGGAACAGATGCTGAGGGTATTTAGGGTAGGCTTTTGTTGCTCAAAACTTTTGTTTTCCTCACCATAAATCTTCCTAATAAACTGCCCTGAGTGACATCAACCTCTCGAGCCGCTGTACTGCGTGTGGTGCACTCAGCAGCTGTGCCCCAGGCTGACTCAGGAACGTGGGGCATCAGCCACATGCAAACTCCCGGGAAAGCTCAGTCCACGCCCCGGCATAAGCGATGGCCCCACGCGGAGATGTCCCTAGCCCGGGTACCCCCTCACCCTTGGATGGAGGGGATCGTGGCGGTGAACGGGGCTGTCTGTGAAGGGCGGCCATCTCGGGTGGTTCTTTTGTGCTTTTAAATTTTGGAGCAAACGGTGGGTCCTTCCCATTTGGTGGTGTCTCAGGAAGGTGAGCCAGATAATCCCGCTTCTGGCGTGGCAAACCCCAGCCCCCGGTCCCAGGCTTTCCTCTCCAGCCTCCAAAAAATTGGTGATGTCCCACTTGAAGTCCTTTGTACCATGACCTTGGTGCCCTTCTGGAGCTAACCCATCTCTCCTTAGTACCCGGCCTTCACTGTCAGACCAGCTATTTAAATTGTAAAACATTCAGCAAAGGTAGAAGGTAGACAGAATTAAATTTATTCCTGAATTGTTGAATAATGTAAGTTCGTGTTGTACATAAAAGAATCACAAACCACCCAGCCTGATTTTCCTATGAAAACATTTAACTTTTATTAAATCAAGACAGTTTTAAGGAGCAGCAAAAAATGAAAGCAAAAACAACAACTGAACCAGCTTTCAAAGCTGCCCTGTAGCCAAAACATCCATCTGAGAAGCTGAAGGGTTGATTTTATTTGTTTGTTTGTTCTTCTGCTGGAGTGTATCACCAATAATTAAAAAAAAAAAAAAGATACAAGTTCAAACCCTTGGAATAAATTAGAGCAGTCTCTTAAGCCTGCTGAGAGCTGCCTACAGCTGGTTTGGCAGTCTCCATCAATAGGGGAATGCTGGAGCATGGGTAGGCGCTTGATCCTGCCCAGCCCCGATCCTGCCCAGCCGGCTGGACCCGCGGCTCTGGGACAGAGGGGACCTGGCTCCTTGTGGACCACGGCCCCGGCCCCGCAGCCTTCCGGGGTGGTGTGGGCCGGCAGTCGCGTGCAAGGGCACGAGGTGAAGACACGCTCAAGTGGTGTGTGTAGTGCTGCTTCGTGGAGCCACTAAAATATTCGGGGTCAACGCCTGTGCGCCTTGCAGGTGAGACTCCCTTCAGGCCAGGATTTGGCCCTGTACCTATAAAACATGCCTAAACCATTAACTGTTCTTCCCGGGAAAGTGGCAGAGGACCCTGCGTGCTGGAGTTAAGTCAGAAAGGCTAGACAAAGCCCTGGGGAGCGGTCTGCGGGGAACAAACCTGTATTGGCAGACAGCAAGATAAATTGGATGATCTAATAGTCCTTTTCCATCTCTAAGTTTTATGATTCATTTGTTATTTTAGCCATCTATATATATTTTTTATTTTACCCTAGAGGGGTTTCTTGAAATGTGTGCAATATATTCCTTTTAAAAAAACCCACCCAAACCACTTAAAAAAAAAAAAAAGTCAGCCTTTCAGGATCCAAGGCACTGTCTTGTAAGTATATTTGCTAACGAACTACCCGGCCGGTGCGTCGGAGGCGAGGGGTGGCTCGGGAGGTCGGCGGTGGGTGCGGGACGGCACAGCAGGGAGCGGCCGGCGGGCGAGGAGGGCGCAGGGCGTCTCGGCGGGTTTGGCTCTGCGCGATGGGGCTGGGCGGCTGCAGCAGGGCCGGGTGCTGCCCTGCTGTGTCCCGTTCCCCCGCCAGGCTGGAAGGACCCCGGGGGCCGCTTGGGAAGGGCAGGAGGCCGAGAGGCAGTCGGAGGAGAAGTGCGACAGCAGGGCGGGAGAACACGTCCGGCACTTTCCTCCCCTCCGCTCTCCCTACCAGGAGCGTGGGGACACCGGCTCTCTCCTTCGGGGACCGGAGAGCACGTGGTGGGACAGAGAGGCCGGCAGCAGCGTGGGGAGGATGCTCGGCCCTCTCGGGCCGACTCGAGATGGGCTCGACATTTCCTCGTGGCGAGCAAGAGCGGCGGCAATTAGGTATGGCTAACAGGTGACACCGTACCCATCAGAATGCGATGAGTACGAGTCTGGGGAATCTCTGCCGCGGAGAGCTTCGACTCATCGGCAGTAGCTAACCCAGCGCGGCCGGGAGGGCGGCGGCGTGTGCGTGACGCATCCCCCGCGCGGGGGGACCTTACGGGGGACGAGGGAGTGCTTAGGGAAACGAAGTGTTAAACAGAGCCATCCGTCTGAGGTGGAGCACTTGAGAGAAGGGTGTTTGGTATCTCAATCATGCCTGGTTTATGGCTAGCGAGCCTTGAATTTGTGTGACAGCAGCCCAATGCCTCGCTGTAGATTACACCATAAATAACCCAGGCATGGAGTGGTCAGAGGAGGGAAAGAAAGAGCTCTGTAGAAACAAATGCAGGGTGGTGTGGTTGGCTTTCTTGTTTTCTTTTTTTTTTATTTTAAGTGATTATTATTTGAGGGAAAGGAGGCTGCTAGAAATCGTTCGTGAGTTTTACTGAAACAGGCACATTCCTGTGGTTTTTTTTTTTTTTTTTTTTTTTACTCCCACAGCCTCTCCAGGTCAGTCTTTTTCTTTCTCTGCAGAGAAAGAAAGGGGAAAAAAAAGCAGGAAAGAAAAGAAAAACCCACACAAAAATCAATCCATCAAATGTCATTACAGATTTATTAAGCCTGATGTAGAAAGACTTTTAACAGTAACATCTTCAGAAAGCATAAAAAGAGCACTTCTGTTCAGTCTTGTGCTTTGAAAATCTAAATATATTTTTATCATATAAATAATTCTTTTCATGTTTTAAGTGCATCTGTTTTTTTTTCCTTTTCAAATTTCCATTTTACAATTGGCCAAAACTGAAGTCTGCATTGACTGAAATGAAGCCATTTGCAAAGCTAATGATGTTGTGAAGCATGTCTATGGTGAACCATATCAGCTAGATTTCAGAAAGGTAGTTCAATGAGTGCAGCATTAAAATGAGGGACAGCCTCCAGCAAAATCATAATTGAACACACCCAAGTCCTTAATGTCTGCAGTTGGGTTTCCTGATGCAAATTACGATAACATTTCAGATGTGAGCAGTCGCTTTCCAATAGCTGCAGTGGAAAAGAGACATTTTATGCCACAAAGGAAAGAATTACCATGTTTAAAAATGTAAATAATATATGTATAGAAACCTTTTTTATGGAAATGAGGCATTCAGGATTATGTGAACAGTTTGGGCTATTTTTTTTCCTTTTAAACACAACAGATAAAGATGTGTGATCTATTATTCAGGGCTTTAATTACAGTTCTAAAACTGCGGTGATTTTATTAAAAAAAAAAAAAATCCCTGGGCATAAAAAGTAATGTTTTCTGTTGTAAAGTTGAGGGATTTTTTTTTTTTTTACAGTGTATTTACCGTGGTAAAAATACAGAACAAAAAATCACCGTTAATGCTGCAAAATCATACACAGAAATACATCTTAAATGCACTGGAATACAGTCATCTTCCTGTAAATCAGAAAAGGCCTTAGATAAATAGGTTTGACCTGATTTAAATTTAATGAGATACATAGTCCTGATTGTTAATAATTGATTTGGGGGAACCCAAAACAATAAAAGCAGTAATCTCCTCTAGTTTAAATTATACGAATTTATTTAGCAATCAGCCAAAGGGGGAAAAAATGCCATTAACATTATCAATTTGTTTAGTTTAAGTTAGTTATAATAAGCAAATAATTTGAAGCAAAATTGCCAGCTAGGCTTTGAGAAAGACAGTAAATATTGGGAAGATGCGTATCTGTGATGAAGCTTTGGGGCCACTAGGTGGTACGGTCCTCCCAGCAGAAAGGCGTTTTTCCATTGTAAGGACCATTCATAATCATCAAAACCAAGTGAAACATGGTTTTGATTAAAACAGCCTGTTGGCTCAATAATCTTAGTAATTTTAAAAACATCCTTAATGTGGAAGAAGAGCACTGCAATGTCAGAAATGGCCTTGGGGCCCATTATAAACAGCAACAAAATAAATAAGAAGGAGAAATGAGAGGTCATGAAAACAAAATTAAGCTAATGTTTCAAATTTTGACAATTATGAATTGTTCCTCCAAAAAGACATTAAAAAAAAATTCAGGCACTATTAGATAAAATACAAAGAGAATAATTGTACATGTATGAGTTTTCCCATGGGACTAAGCATGCTTTAAAAGCAAAACTTGACTTAGATTTCCCCTCTTCCCCCCCGCCCCCCTTTATAGCCAGCAATTGGGCAGGTCTCATGCAAACACAGACTTGCTTCTCAGAGTTCCTCCAAAAACTCATCTCTAATTCCTTTATGAGCCATTAAAAGATGATGACCAAGAAAACAAACAGAAATTACAAGCATATTTTCTATACAAAAAAAAATAATATCCCCCATTATGGACCAATTTTTGTAGGAAACTGAAACAAGCAAATATAACAAAATCTGTGTTCATAACATGGCAATATAGTTAATATATACAAATATGTACAGTATAAAAATGCATCAAAGGCGCAACTTTTCATCCAAACAAGCTGCAGTGCACAATGAAAAGCAGCTTGGCCCCCCTCCGCTCTAAGTATACAGGCAATATATTCTATACAGCATGCACTTGTTACAAAATTAGTGCATAAGCACTGAAACATTCTACAGATAAAGTCACCGTGAGTCCTCTTGGAAAGGAGTCCCATTTGCGTTGTTAATATAAAAAAATGTGTTTAATCTTTCCTTTTTGCAATTTGAAGTATATACATTTTTTTTAAGAGAAATGAGCTTTTGATTCTTTTTTTGTTAATATTTTTTAAACAAAATTCTAGACCTAACACCACGGGTCACAGATGTAACCTGAAGATGCTGCCAATACCAAACTTACTACATACCACAAGCGCTGGGGCAGAGCAAAACCGTCAAATTTACTATTATGGCCAACTATGCTCTATTATTTAAAATGGGTGTGGATCGCTCATGATTCGTGCTGACATAGTCAAGATAATAAAACCCCAAACAAATGTACAGAAAAACAAACAAACAGAAGGATTAATAAGTGGTGCCTGAGCACTAGACAAAAGGGCATATTGTACCAGAGACATACGACAGTGAAGTACCCTGAGCCAAATAAGAACTGTTTAGCTTGTCAGCTTTTGCAACCTGTATTGCACATTCCAGCATTTGCTGCGTTATAAAGCCAAAATACTGCATTGACATCCTGAAGATATCTGCTGCTTTGCTTGGTGCCAACAGTGCCCAGCTGTTACTTCAGCCCCGGAATCATTGCCTGTTTATAAATAGATACACGTACGTACGCACACGTGCAGTGTGCCAGTGTATGCACAAATATATGAACGTATATAGGGGGTAGATATCTGTATCTAGCTGCATATCTACCTAGATATGTACAGATACGTATTTTTTAATGTTACATGGACTAGCTAGTAAGTGAAAACATTGCCCATATGAATCTTCCACATTTGAGACAATTGCATGGATGTGTAAGTACTGTAAATACATCCCTCACCTGGGGCTGATGCCCACGTGGGGATGTGGCTTCCCAGGGAAAGCCTTCCTTGCATTTAATATAGCTGCATTTTTGCAAGATGTTATTTTCATTTTCTTTTTAAAATATTCATCTTTTTTTCCCTGCTATCTATCTCATCTAAGAAGTCTAATGAAAGAATTTGTTGCCTTTACTTAGATCCAAAAAAAAAAGGAAAAAAAAAAGTTTGCTCAGCTAGATGGTATGAACTCAAGCGGAGATGTACGATCTGCCAGGATTAGTATTTAATCTGTTGTCTCAAACAGGGCTTTTTACAAAGGCCTGAAGACATTTCATGAGCTGAGAGTGATGATGAACTGGAAGTTTATTACTCTGCAGTTAAGTCCAGTGGTACAGCTATTTCACTTTTAAAAATACTCTCAATGAAAATATTGTACAGACACTTTGGTACAAGAAACAACAGTGTCATCTTAAACTTCATCTACTCTTCACATTTTTGCCAGCATAGTTAAAACAAAAATTGACCACTAGTGTAGACTGAAGTATACCGGAATAAAAGTGCTTGCACTGGTATAAAAGTGGTCCAGCAAAGCAAAATAAGCTGTACCAGTATAAAGTGCTTTATAGCGATACAACTGTTTTTACATTAGGACTTTTACCAGCATAGTCACATCAATAACAAAGTTTTGCAATCACTTCCCTGACATAACCATAAAACTTCTGAAGTGCAGACTGTGCCTTAGATTTAATCTGCACGGAGCTAGAGACTGTTTGCTGAAGTTGTTTTCAAAACCATCTAAACATGTTAGGAATCCAAGGTTAGGACCGTGAGGACAGTGTGTGGAGCTGTGTAGACGGGAGGTAAATATACTGAATTCGAAGGAGTAGCTCTGGATTTACACCAGAATAAATGAATTCAGAATCTGGCTTCTGCTTTTTAGAAGTTGCTATAAATAAAGCTGAAGACTGAAATGAAATCGGAGGGAGGCAGTCGCAGGGAAGATTAGGAACATGCTGGCAGGACACGGCACAGCGCCTGTGGGATGCACACCCTCTCCCTCGGCTTTTACACTTGGTATGTTGGCTTCTACTATCACTGTAAACTCACTATTTTTATTTTTTTATTCTTTCACTGTCCTTCCAGAGGTGACTGGAGAGCAAATTCCTAAATTCTGTGTGCTTGTGTGATGTTCAACCACTGCGGGAAATAATTAACAAAAGAAGAAAAAAGAAAATCCAGGAAACATTTCTTTCTGGAATCACTACCTAGTGGCTCATGCAGGGCCATCTACAGAAAGACTTATGTTGACTTCAGGTGCTGACAAATTAAGACTTCAGTTTGGTGAAATGTGAATTGAAATCTGCCTTTAGGTATTTATAATTTATTCTTTAGTTGCAAGTTTCAAATCTTCCATTCGCTGTGGTCCAAGCTGTCACATACAAAAAAGGCTCAGTTTACACCTACCAATGTCCAGCTCAAAATCTTCATCACCTGTCCTGAAAAGTTCTTAGTTTTAGTGAAATTCAATAACCTCTTGCTGATCATTTTCAACCAAGGACAGAGATGTGGCAACAAGGAAAGTTGCAACCTGTGGGATAAATTGTGAGGGGGAGCAGGAAAACCCGGCCGACAAGACCACGGTGGTGTTGACCCTGTTGCGACTTTGAAACAACCCAAAGAGAAGCTGGTCTGCGGTCTCCTCTTGGGTGGCCAGTAAACAGGAATTACAACTCTATGTAGCTCCTGGGAGCAGCTTCTTGGGAGCAAAAATAATATGTCAGCTTGTACTGTAAGAAGATGGGCACATATCAGCAGCACTTTTTCAAAATATATAGAGGTGGTTATATCAGTGCTCTTGCTTGGGGACAGATGGCCTTTAAAGCCTGCTGTAATTGCAACATATTGATCTGGAATCTGTGATCAATAGTGTCTTTATAGAGAGAATTTTAAATATAAATTGCATCGTATATCTGTTTGCGAAGACAAAAGTCCTATGTGACGGAGATCCACCTCCACTTAGCTGAGGTGCTTTCTCCAGCCTAAGCGTTACCACGGCAAGTGGGGAGGGGATGGGGACGGTGGCCACAGCCCAGCCTGGTCTCGGGCACTGAACGGAGCCATTTCTTTGCTGGGAGGAAAGCTCTGCCAAAATTAGGGAGCCATCTTTGGTTCCCTTGTGTTTTCTCAACAGGTTTGATGGCAAGGTAATACTCCCAGCAAGAGCGAACCGAGGGCTGAGCAGAGCTGCTGTGCCTGAACCAGAGCAGCACCTCCGTGGCAGGATCAGGCCATTTGTAATTAGCAGAAAGCAAATCTCCCCTCGGTAGCTCTCACCCGGAGGCTGCCCGGGGCCAAAACTCTGTTACTTTTGTATTTTTCCAACCACCGAGGGCAGCTTGCTGTCCTTGCAAAGCCCACTTCCCAGTGGGAATATCCCACTCTATTTTAGGAACTGAACTGTTGGTATAAATTAATCAATAAATATGGTGCTTTATCAAAACACGATTAAGGAAAGCAAAAAGACCAAAAATTAGGGAAACAATCCTTGCCATCTGAGTGTGTGAGTTGACTCAATAGCCTGTAAAACTGGCTTGGAAAGCTTCAACCCCTATTGTGTTAATATATAATTATTGATTTTTAAAATGACTTCTTATATCCTCCATGATCTCTAAAAAAACTAGGGAGGTCAGTCTTGTAAATACTTTTACAAGTAGATAATAAAACCCATGATAAGTTGCATTGACAAGTAATTACTGGGCAGGTTTGTTAGTGGATTCTCAAAGATTTTTTTTTTTTTAAACCAACAATTATTATTGTACTAATGACAGCCATTTTTAAAGTTAAGTGTCCTTCTCCCTCTCAGCTTAAATAGTAACGTCCTGGAAAAAACACCTGAGACTGATCCACTGAAATTCTTATATATTAGGCTCCAAAGAGATGCTAATTACGCCTCACTCTTTCAAAACAGAACTTTTTTTTTAAGGTGTTATGGCTTATTTTGACATGGATGGTGGCGGGAAGGGAGCTATGGTTTCTGAATAAGTCTCTCAAAGCAGTGTGTAAGGGTAACAATTCTTACTGCTTTATTGCAGTGCAAGAGCATAAACAGCTCGGATATGTGGTGTATCAATATGCCACTTGTTAATAAGCAAGGATGTGAATCATAAATATTCGGCTGTTTGATCACCAGGCTTTTAATTAATGTTTTGATGATCTCCAATAAGAATAAAAGTCAGAACGATAGATATTGAGTAGATACGACAGAGAAAAGATGCAATGATTTTCTGTGTTACCTGATTTATATGACAGATAAACTATCAACTCATCCAGTTTCGTACAGAGAAAGAGAGAGGAGAGACGTACATTTTCTTTTTTTATATCATATTGTAAAAAAAAATAAGAAATCACTTAATTCAAATGTGTACCTAAAATGTTCCCAGAGGATAGTGACGCAAGCAAAATAATCAAGGTTTAGCACTGTGTAATAAAGGTTTGTGGCCAGATTTTAAATGAAGTAGCTGTTCCTGCACTTGCCTGTGCTGGAGTGAAGCCTCCTGAGCAAAACACGCTGTTGGGCCAGCCAGACCTCCCTTGGGGGGACTGGCCCTCCCAAAAACCTTGAGAGAGGTTTTCAGCTCTGGGGTCCCAGGTGCCGGCACAGCTGGGGCCGGGGCAGCCGATGGTGGGACCACGTTTCCTACCATCACCACAAGCCCACTGCTCACCAGCTACGGGGCACTGGGAAAGCCTCTTTTCTGCCAAAACTGAGCACGAGGAGCCCCAGCCCTGGATGCTGTGGGCTGCCTCTTGTGGGAAGAGGGCTCCTTGCTCCTGGCAGCGGCTCGTGTTGGCATCCATGCGGCTCGCCCACAGCGGCAAAAGATACTGCACGGAGGGTTTCTACCAGAGCAGATGGTAAAACGCCTCGCTGTGACGGGGTGCAGGATCGGGGTCATCTGAAGTCGGTGGGAACTTCCCCCGTCGGATGCTACAATAAGCCAAATATTTTTTCTAGATAATCCAAAAGCTTGGGGAAGGGAGCGGGGCTGCAGATAGGCATGTAGTTTCTCCCAAGTGGCATTTTACTGCAGCATTCGCTGCCTTTGGGTCTGTGCCGCAGGACCCACCTTGTGCAACTTCACTTAATAACTCTGAACCGGGCTGTGCAATTTAACAGCTTCTGAGGAGCTCGATGCTAATGCATTGATTTTGCTTTAATAGAATTTTGTTGTCAATGGCTGGTGCTCAGCACGGTGCAGGCTTCAATCTTAACCCATCTGAAGGCTCTGCTCGTTTCCAGTTGAGCTCCGTTCATTTCCAGTTGAATAGGTTAAGCAAAGACAGACCTCACTGTTCTCAATTCACTTTATGATCCTCCCATCATAAAAAATAATATCAGCACCTTGCTTTTCATGTCAGAACTACATTTGAGCTGCTATTCCCTATGCCCATGAGTAAATCCCATAAAAGCCGCCCCGTTGTACTGTCGCTATTTTTCCTTGTGGATGATTGATTGATGGATGAGTGCTGACACTTCAATGAAGCTATTTCGACTGCCATCTCAATCCGATGATGTGAGGGGTATATTTTCTGTCCATGCCTCATTACTTCAGAATGACATTCCTGGAACTTCATTTACTTTTTCCCTCCTTCCCTCAAGCGCCATATTTTTTCCCATCTAGGTTATGCATGCCATAAAAAAAGCAATTTGCTATTATATGTGGCATAAGGGCAACACTTTCCCTAGGAGGTAAATAAGAAGGGCCTTTTTCCCTCCTCCATGTTGAGTTTAGGGATTGTGTCAAAATTTCCCAAACACTGCCAAAACAGGCCCTTCTGCACAAGCCACAGGGAATGCAGTAAACTTATTTAGTCTGATTTTGTGAATGCTGCGCTTCAGTTATATCCGTGAACGTCTAAACCAAAACAGTAGTAAAAGACACCCCAAAGCCCTCTCTTATTCGAGAAGGATCCTCTTCTCAACTTGTGCCTAGCATACTTTGAATATTTCATTTGCAATGGAGTGGCGGTTTACAACTTGATCCAGGCTTATTTTTCCTTTGAGAATAAGGGAAGCTTGTCGTTAAATGCAGAGATGGATTTGTCTACTGGAGGTTGCTTTCGCTGTGAGGAAATGCTCAGTGAGACTAAACAGGGCTGCGCCTGATTTTCCAAGTAGTGTACTAGGTAACGTGAGACTTGTGACATTAGCATATCCTGGAAGATTTTGTGAGTTGACTCGGGACCCGATTTTAATCTGTGTAATACAGTATTCCCGTTAATAATAATGTATAATTAAGACATCCGTTAAAAATCCATAACGTTAATTTAATGGAGAAAATCTAATACAGTTCTATTGGAATTTTTACGTTAAATTAACTTTAACGGGCTTTTAATGGATGTCTTAATTAGATCTCATTATTAACGTGAATATTCCACAAATTAAAATGGGAACCTCAAAGTTTTAATGAAAAAAGTTACAAGCACAAATCTGAAATTGCCATCTTTTTAGTCCCCTTCTCCCCAGGTCTCGGTTGACTTGAAGACAGCTGTAGTTTCCAGCCTGTCCATGCTGGCGGTACTAGCCAGGCCGGACAGAGCGCGCAACCAGATTCTGATCTCATTGACGGTGGCATAAATCCAATGTAACTCCATTGACTACAACAGAGAGCTTTAGATTTACACTCACCTAACTGAGAAAGGAATTCTACTTTTATTCTTTTATATCTATATATAGATATTTATATAGTGATATTTATATATAGATATACCTATATTTATATAATGTTCAATAATCTAACAATAGTACTTTCGTTTAAAAATCACTCCATCGCATATGTCTCGTCATAAACCTTAATGGAGATTTAAATATATATATATATCTGAGGAATAAAACAAACTGAAAATAATCCATTTTAAACAAATCTTTGGCAGCAACATGGTTAAGCATAACTATTTGAACAACTTGCACAGAAGATTAACATTGTTCAGAGGTTTTTTGGCTCAGAATCTGTTTTAACTTAATAATTCTTGTACTTACTGTGATGTATTGATCCCTAGTGCAATGACTGGATTGGGCAACCCAGGTGCAACAGTAATAGCTGCACAGAATAGAAACATTTCCTTTAGACAAACTATCCCAAAGGGGTTATAAATAGGAAATGGACATTACCATGAAAAGTAAAGCTTCCAATGTGACTGCATCTTGTGTAGCACACTTGGACATTAAACTATGAAGAATTTTTTTTTCCTGTCAAGTGTTACAAATTGACGAAATAAGTACATCAATGTTCTCAGTCATTATCTTACTTCAGTGGCACTTTGTTTTAGTGACAGCAAAAAGGGACAGTGGAGACCAGACAGCCCCAGTGCAGTTTATCAATGAAAATCTAATATCGTCCATAAGCAGGGGAGTGGAAATCAATACTTCATTACCAAATTGTTAGTGAGGATGAAGAAGAATAGCGGGAGTTTTTTTGGCAGTCTTCTCGGTCTGGGTTGTTGTGAGTTCAATGTCAGGATCGGAGTGACACACAGGGGCGGGCTGGGTGTGGGAAGCCTGGGCTGGAGAGCTGGAACTAAGGCATTCGTCCTGTAAGCAGAATAATAAAAACAACTACTGTTACCAAGTTTCTAATCATGATTCCAGATTTTACTGAATACGTACTTTTATCATAGACATTTCTGGAAATGAGTAAGCTTTGCTTCACTTTGCCCATTCATAGGCTCACAAAAAGCAAGGATGCAGAAATGTGAATAACCCCCCCC
>JANZLQ010000009.1:24582619-24623565 GCA_026212715.1 Elanus axillaris | reverse complement strand
CCGCCCCGATCCTTATGTCCGTAACCGTGCAGGGATTAGTGGATAAACTCCAACTGACGCTGCAGCTCTGCCTGGTCCACTGAGTGCGTTACTCTGCATCTCTGCTTTTCCCTCATGTTGCTTAAACCTGGACAATACAACAAGCTTCTTTCTACTACCAGCCAAGAATAGACTCTAAAATCCTCGTGGTGAGTTGGATATCTTGGTATCCACATTGTGTTTAATTACTTGACTATTGCTGTGTTATTTCTGGTTGTTGTGGCACCCCCCCAGCATTAAAAGCCGCTCTTCTTCTAATGGACCTTTTCCATTGTGCAACTACTAGAAGTGCTAAGTGACTCAAGTTGTGAAGTTACTTCTACATAGAGACAGAAGGTGCTTGCTTTATTTAATTTCAAGATGTGGGTTTAAAAGTTCAGCCCAAAGCTGAGCTGTGTTTTGCTTATAACCTGAGAGAAAGATATTGAGAAAAGCAGTAGAAAAAAACAACTGGAAAAATAGGGTGAGAAATGAGGCAGGCAATAAGTAGAGTGAAAGTCAATCTGGAGAGAGCACAAAGGAAAAAAAAACCAGCAGTGGGCAAAGAGAAATATGTCACTGAAAAATATATTATCTGTTCAAGGCCATGGACATTTCAGCGCAAACAACTCAAATCCTGCAGCATGTTGCCTGTGTTCTGGCTAAATCAACTGAAAATTCAGTAGTAGCTTTAGTTAAAGTAAAATAAACTCAGCTTTTCAAAAAGTTCTATATGGAAACAAAATGTCCATTGACTTCATGCTATTTAGTTTATAATTTGGTTTGTTTTACAATATCTTTACCTTTTCAGTTTTCACAGTGATGCTGAGTTTTGCATTGGCAACCCAAACCTGCTATGGAGAAGTTGTTGGAAGGGAAGAAGAGGTTTTGGCAGCTGAATGTAGAGACTTTTGGCAACTGAGGATGCATGGAAGTCAGTTGGAAATTGTGGTGAATACCTTAGATCGTTATTCCCACTTAAAAGATAGTAAAAGCAATCCATGTTGACACTTTAAAATGCTGTCTTTAGGTTTCAGAGGTAACGTTCCAGAGCGACTCACACTTTGCAAAGCTATTATTTTTCACTGCAAAAGGACAAAGCTGTGTCAGTTTACACCGTGTTCAAACTTTAAAGAAAGCCAGAAGCCTTACTATTGTAATGCCTAGCACTGAAATACAGTAATGCCATGAGCTGGCCCTGCTTCTGCTGCCAAGTTCTCAGCTGCAGAGTCACCCTCTGCAAATGGTCCAAGTGCAGAATGCAGAGACGGTGCAGGCATTTGACTTCACCTTTCCAAGTAGTTTTTTGCAGCCCTCACCAGGATGGAAAGCTGTCATCTGTGGCATGCCACGTAAGTCCTGCCTTGGATCGTATCAAGCTCTGGAGTAGCTCTGACATGCAGAGCATCTGCCTAAGTCATGGATGCAGGACGTAGACACTAGGGGCTGGTCCCACACAGGACAACATAAGGGGCAGTGGTGAAACAGCTGAGTGCAGGAGCAATAACTCTTGATTAATTTAGCTCTGCCTTCAGAATGTCGTTAGGACAATTAAGCAGCATGTAGTATTACTGAAAGTGCTAAATCTGGGAAGGAGTCCTGGTTTGAAGCAAAGTAACTGCAGAGTGCTGGTTCCCTGCCAGTGGGAAATCTTTATCAAGGGCTTGGATTGGAAACTGAGACACCAAACTCCTTTTCTTTTTCATTCACTGTGAGGAAGGTCCTCAGACTTTTGTATTAGACCAGCCATAAAAATCAGCTTAGCAGTATTCGTGGTTGGTCCCACATCACGAGGGGACCATGCACAGAGAAACACTAAGGAAATTGTTAACCCTTGGCAGAGCTCTTTAGAGGCACATCAGTCAGCGTGTAAGTCCGTGAGAAACTTTTCTGGCAACAAACCTGCTTCAGAACCTCTCACCCCTTCCTATCATTTCCACCCTATGGTATGATACAATCCTCAGCTGCGTCTCTGCAACTGTCTGTGGGTCTGTACCACCCTAGCAAAAAACTGGATCCGTTCCTGATGTGTCTCACAAGAGGCCACACAAACACTTCCAAGAGGAGTCCCCAGCGCAGAGCTGGGACTGCACAGCCAACGGGAGGGTGGAAACTTCTTCAACTGGTTTTGCTGCTGGAGGAAAGATAAGATGCAACAAAGCACCTGGGAGCTGGAGGGGATTCTCTGCACTGCTGCATGTGTGCAGGCAGTTTTGGTTTAGTGCTCATATAAAAGACATTCATGACAGTTGTATAAACTTTGAGGCTAAGCGTTCATATACTTGACCAATGGTAACATCCACCCATGACTAAAATAAATTGGGACTTAGCATTGATTTCAATGGGATAAGTACTTCACCCCTAGGTCTTTTGGCCAGCCAAAGTCTCCATCCTCGGTTTGGGGTTTTTTTTTTTTTGCATTGATATCACTGCAGGCTGGGACAGGACTTTGGGAAATTAATTAGTGTGAGCCCTGATCAATAAGGGTCATAGTTTATGTATTTCATTATCAAGTCTCTAAGAGATTCAGGGAGTACGTGGAGAGCTTGTCACCTGCAGTCTAGGGCATAGCAGCTTGGATGTTCAAAGAGCACTTGACAGGCAAAGTTTGTTGCTTCCTGGGCATTTGTTGAAATGTAGTTCAACCTGTACCATAAAGAAAACTCTATCATTTAAATTCTGTTATGAAAATGCAGTTGAAAGTGTTCATTATGCTGATGTCTTGTACAGCATATGTGAAATATCAGTTGCAGATACTGAAGCTTTGCTTTTATTTAACATTAATTATCAAGCCATCAACAGATGTAAAATGTTGCATCTATTTTAATGCAGATGTGTCACGACTCAGGATCCCTTCTAACAATCACCTTCCCACTCCTTGTCCACGGCACAGCTTCCCTCTCCTCATTCAAATCTTGCCGTAAAAACACAGCTGTGAAACCTTTGAAATAGGAACTCTCAAACATGTCCGCAATCTGAGACAACTGTCAACTGTATGTCAACAGCTAATCGCGCATGTGTCCAGCCTCCATGGGCTGGCACCAGTGCTGCTCAGCTGTGCTCCTTAGCCCCCGCATGGCTCCTGGTTCATGAGAGCAGCGGAGAGCTCACTCTTTCTTTCATGCACACATGTGCACGCACGTGCACGCACATGCCAAATCCCGTGGTTTTGTTTGCTCCCTCTAGTCTCCTTTTTCCCTTTTCTCCACGGCCCAAAGCCACACTAACCAAATGATGCAGCTTCCTGAGGGATAGGACAGAGGCTGTCTGCTCATGCGGTGGTTTTCAAGTTCTTTGTTTGGGGATTGCTGTCACTGTTTGCTTTTTGGTTTCTGCAGGAGAACACCGACCACTTCAGTGGCATGGTCCAAGGTGTGAGGGTAGTCTAGAGCCAGGCCAATGACAGCAGGCTCATATGTTTATACTGGCTTTTTTTTTTGTATTTCCGTGTCTTTGCTAATACCATTTTACCATCTAGTAGTGTAATGGGATAATAAAAATGACAATGTGTATCTGTGATCCACCCACCAAAGTCCACAGAATTCTATGGATCAAAACCTCTTCATGCTGCAGCTGTACCTACAGTAATAAATTGCAGGACTCTTAAAAGGCCAAACAGAAAGACACAGACAGTCCCTTTGTGGTTACCAAACATGTTATCTCTAGATGTCATTTTTGACCTACTTTTGCTAGATTTTTACAGCAGCACAAAATCTGTTCCTTAAAGAATCATGCTCACGTGCATAATACCTAGATAGGGAGAAAAAGCAAATCTGGATATATTTTATTTCATTTAGGACTCCTCTCACCATGAATTACAATATTACAGACTCTAAATGCCTTCTCGTTACCCATAATTATAACTAAAATTATATCAGTCTAAACAGTAACTACTCAAATGATTCATCTTGATTGTAAGGAGCATGCTCTTTTAAGTTATGCCTGCCCATCCATTTTAAAGCCTTGCGGCAGGAAAAGCTTTCCAGAAGGTCATTTAACAGCACATTAAATAAATAAATAGAACATATTTGTTTCAGAAAACACACTCTAATAGGGTGGGAAAGCATTTTGGGAGAGGTAAGAATAACCCTTGTGAAAACTAATACTCTCAGCCCTTCTTCGTTCTTGCTGAGGGTGCAGCACCCACCCAAACACACACAGAGCCTCCACATGATACCAGCAGGAAAAGGTCCTTAATGTTCTTCATACCAAAGGGTGCCGTGCCAAGAAACTGCACTGAGCACTCCACAGAAGTCGCAGCCAGCTGCTGCCCAGCAGCCAGGAGCAGAGCATGGGGAGAGGAGGATGCAGCAGCACAACCCACCGTGGCCACCAGCAGGTCCCTGAGCCCCTCGTGTCCCTGCCGAAGGCACCAGACTTCAGATATGCTGCCCGTGCTGTTGGCCACAGGGAGAGGGGAGTGTGGAAAATGGTCTTCTTTATTGTAAAAGTAAAACATATTTCTGTCCTGTGATCTAAGCTTATGAGAATGCGGGACAAGATAATGGAAAAGAAATGTGGGCTCTAGCTCAGATGTTCCTGGGGTGTGTCTGCCTAAATACAAAACTGCCTGACTCTGGTAACACCCAGGTGCAGGAATTTAGAGACCTCACTGCCTGGGATGATGGAAACTCCACTTAATAAAAACTTGAAGTCATTAAGTTGCATTTATCTCAGAAAACCCTTTGTTGAAGACACTTTGTTTGGAGGCTAAGGCCAAGGCCAGATAAGAGACCTCTGGATTTCAGCAGCAAGATCATCAGAGCACATATCTGCAGCTGGTGCAAAACACCTTCTCTGTAGGAGGTTAATGAAGTTATGCTGACTTACCTCAGCTGGCCTGGCCCAACAGTTTTGCAATATAAAAGAAGAATCTGCTTGAAATCTGTCAAAATAACCCCCAAACCTTTCACTTTTTGATTTCTTATTTTCAGAAACTTCTGTTATCTATGCATATAGTTTTGTATGACAGATTTTTTTAGCTGTGACCTGGCTGAGCAAAATTCTTAAGCATATGCCTATTCATATTGTGCACAGCGCAGTGAACACAGAGATCCATTTCTGCCAGGAACTGTACATTAATGGTACCAAACACCGTGGCTGGGCTGCACAGGTACAGCAATGCTGACATTTTAGGGGCATACCTGTAGAGGCATGTATGTGTACCAATCATGCCGCCGGAGACCTAAGAGACAGAGGCAAAAATTCTTCTGCATCTACATTACATTTTATATACAAATAAATATAATATACAAATATAAACATTTTTTATACATAAGTGCATATATATATATATGTATTTCTAGACAAAAAGCAGCCCAGTCAGACCTACTGAATATGTGCAGCAGTGCCCGGCTCACTAGAGTTACTAGACATCCCTGAACAAATACAGGTAGATCCTCCAAATCCACCTGAACAACGTGGCTTGCAAAAACACTGACATCTGTTAGCCTGAGCGGTTCCCTAGAGGGCAGGCAGTTTCTTCTGCCAATGACTAGAAAAAGATCCGAATCGTTTAAAAGCAAGAACGATGAGACACCCCCCCAAAAGCCAGAGGCAAATGAAAGACACAGTAAGGGTGGAGGTGAGTGCTGCTGGCTGAAGCTGCCCCATTCCTCCCTCTGCGTGCAACCGCTCACCAGTGCCGACTGTATGGGCTATTTAGGCTGAGAAAAGTCAGCAAGAAGAATTTCCTCCCCCCCCACCCCTGATAGTTTGGGCAACCTAGATCTTTGTATGGGTCCAGCAGCTAAAGCAGCGATGCTGGGTGTAGGGTTGGTACGGGAGGGACAACCAGCTTTGCTGCCAGAAGCAATGCACGCTCAGCTCGTCCTCACTTCCTTCCGAGGTAGCCAGGAGAGGAAGGGAAGAGAGCGAGCTGGGTGCCAAAACCCAGTTCCCACCCGCAGAGATCTGGTGTGCATGGCTTTAGGCAAATCATTTCACCTCCCTGCACGCCTCAGCTGTTTTGCCGATAGATAGAGTCAGAGGAAAAATTGGGAGCTGCAGCTCGCCGTGTCTTCAGAGAGACGCAATGAAATCCTGGGCTGGTGGAGAGAGTGGGATTTCTGCCACTTCTGTTGAGAAAGGGCAAGATTTCACCCCGGATCTCAGCTTGGGCCTCAAGGTAACGTAGGGTACACACATGCTCAGTTATGAAGAAAAGCACACATGATATCTAACGGGCACAGTGTCCTGACACTTAACTGGTCCCTCCTAATTGCTTGTGCACACAGACAAAGCCTGGTACAGGAGTATCTGGAAGGATCACAGGCTTGTAAAGAGAAAAAAAAATGAAAGAGGACGTTTAATTTTTGGTTTTGCCTATAAATAAAGTATAGTCATCAAATCACAATGTATTTGAGAGCACATGTTATTGACAGCCTATTCTTGGAGGAAAAAAAAAGTGGATTTTTTGGCAAAGTTTCTCTATTTGCTAAAGATTAAATTGTTCATTGTACAGGGCACCATCTGCCCTTGGAGAGAGATTTAGTTGATGGCAGCTGCAACCAAAGTGTGGAAGATATAGCTGAATTTCTGGTTTCTTTTCAACTAGCAACTGTCATTACAGGTCACATGCAAACTGTGTCATTTTCTGTGACAAGCAGGTTCTGTAGACTTGGGTGCTTGCTACATTTTAAAATGCCACCTGTATAGATCCCAGAAGAGAAATAGCTTTTGTAACACACCTTGAAAAAAGTGAATTCAGAGCTGATAAGACAAAGCAATTATGGTTCAACCATCTGGACACTGGTGGAGGGTTCAAGTCCCACGCTGACATGGATAGAGGTCAGGATGTACTGGTGGGTCATGTAAAGCTAGATTTCCTCACTTAATTTAGGTGCTTAAAAAGGCCAAATTGTCATCTAGAAGTGTTTACTCAACTGCTGCATAATTCCTAAATTGCCTCCTTGTTTCCCTTGTGTTGTAATTCCTGGTTAGATTAAACCCCACATTTATTCAATTCTGAAGAGAATTTCTTAATCATCAAACTAGAGGCTAATGTTGGGTGAGTTTTCTCCCAATCCCATCTATTGAGCTATGGCATTAAAATGTCTAGACTCACTGCGTGGCAGGAAAGGCTACTTGAGAGCGGGGAGATGCTGATCCTATCTCTGCGTTCAGAGCTATTTTGATATTACACAGAACTTATCACTGGCCAAAGTGAACACCTCCAGGAAGGAATTTGTACCTCTTCCCTCTATTCTGAACACTGTATCTCTTCTGCAGGAGAGGTATGTTCCCTTCTTTCCTGCTGAACAAAATGGGAGGGGAGAAGTTAAGAGCACACTGGTAGATTTTATTAGGACTAAGAAACAAAGCAAAACAAAAAAGCAAACCCAAACCTCTTTCCTTTCATCCCTGCCTTGCTATGAAAGTGCCTTCATATTTCCAGGCTTGCTGACAATATTTCAGGATGGTACATCACACACCGTCTCCTCTGGAACAGCAGACATTGTCAGTGCTGGGAGACAACTGCTCTCTGGATTGTACTTCACAAAGATTCTGTATAAAGCATTTCTATGAAAAAAAGGTTTTTTGAAATTTGTGACTCTCTTAGCCTTTCAGACAAGAATGAGTTCTGGTTAATTTTCTTCTGATGATTTCCACATTTTCTGCAAGAAAAACAACAGCTACTATTGCCTTAAGACAGACTGAACTAGTTGTAACATGCCTAGATATAAGATTTTTTTTTTCACATAAAAGAATTTGCAGGACATAAATTTGTTCTCAAGTTTATTCTGTTCAGTTTAACTTTTTGGTCTCCTATCACATTTTGTCATGGTAGAATGAGATCATGTTTTGAAACAGAAACTGCTACTGCTGGTAAATTTTTAACAAATCTGGTGTGATTAAATCTATGGGTTTAGGTAATAAGTTGGTTTTTTTTTAATGGGTAGAAGCTTTGCCTTTCCAGCAAAATATTATTCATCATTCCAGGTGTCAGCGCATCTTTCTGATTGCTTCACGATGTGCCCAGACCAGTCAAGCCCTACCTCCTTGGGAAGGCTCACGCTTCCCTGTCTCTTTTCTGCTGTCGAATGGAGCCTCGCTCAACCCTCACCTTCGCTTAGGCAGATGCACCTATTTCCATCCATGATTTGACTGACATCAAGTGTTTTCAGGATTAGGGCCTTTAAAGAGACATCCAGAAAAATGCTTAAGATCTAATACTCTGCCTGTTTGGGTTACATTTTGCAGAAAGCATTAATCGGTAGGAGAGGAGGCTGCTTATGTGGATTAGTGTGCAAGATGCTGCTTTCTTCTTTCTTTGTGAGGAAGTGCTTAAAACACAAATTCCCACCTTAAAAACCGAACCAGTGCGAGCTACAAGTAAATCACCTACTCTGTGGTGCCAGAACTGCACATGCTCTTCTGCTGCTGATTTATCTACAAAATATATCACATGCCAGTTACTTGAATTAGGATCATGGGGAGAAGGGAATCATTAGAGAGTAGAAGAAACTCTGACGCATAAAGAAAGCTTATCTGTTTGTCTGCTCCGCAATGCCTGTTTTATTTCCTCTTCATGCACTGACAGTACTGATGAGGCAACGGATGCTGTAATCCTAAGCAATTGCTTTTGGGGGTAGCATCATTAGGGTTGCAAATGTTTGATACAGCAATAGTTTTGAATTTCCAGGCAGGCCTTTTTTCCTGGTCATTGCAATGTGTTTAGCGGTGCTGGTAGGTGAATGGCGCAGCCTGGATCAGGTATTTCACTCCCGGTGTTGTTTCCTTTGCTATCAGAGTGCCTTGAAAAGTCAGGTAAATTAGACTTGGAGAAAGGGACACTGCATCTTTGAGTAATGAGGCTGGGAAACAGGGAACACATTTTCCACTAGCTCATGTCTCACTGTATGGCATTCCGATTTCGTGACACTTCATAATAAATCATTGCTTATCACTCACATGGGAACATAACATGGTTCAAGTTAAGATTCGTTAGTGATTGTAAAGAAGAAACATGAATTGCTCTATATCAGGGCTTTTTGATCATCTTTCTGTCCACTGCAGGCATTTTTTTATCGTAATATTTACAGTAACTGTTGTTTAAAGCATAAATAAAAAGGAAAAGAAAGAGCAGAAAATATGAATAACGAAAATAAATTTATTTGTCTTATTTATGTGTTTATGTAAACATTTGGCAATTGCTTTGCACAGCAGCTTGTATTCAGTGTCACAGACTGCTGCACCAACATAAGTTTCTAAAGCTGGGATTTTAAATATACGTATGTATGTGCTTATATAAAAAACCCCTAACTGCTAATACATTCGTTTTCTGGAGAAGGTTCTAGCAAGCACTTCTAGAGCCAGTTTTCTTTAGCATGACTACTGCAGGGAGAAGAGAGCGTGACCTGTCCTGCAGTGCTGTCCCCCCGGACCAGTAACACAACGGGAGCCGAAACCTGGTGGCATCAGCCTGGAGATTAAGGAGAGGCTGAACCAGCTGTGCTTGGGGTGAATCCGGGCTGTTCCCTGTCAGCCTCTTACCTGTGCCTGGGGGTCCTTCAAAGGCTGTAGGAAACAGCTTCGTGTTCAGTGCGAAGCCTATCGAGGCGGGGGATGGAGATCCTTGCTTCAGCCCCTGTCCCTGCAATGAGCTCAGGGATGGCAAAATGGGAGCTCGAATGGGACAGGCGTTGTGGATGTATTCGGCTATATATTCAGGCAGTTCACTGCCTTCTCTGACCTTCAAGAGATGGATTTTTTCTGTGTGCTGTAGTTCACAACTTTTTCATCAGCAGTTTAGGGAGAGGAGTGAAAAGCTTATGGGTTTACAGATGACACCAGTAGTGCTTTAGGGGAACAGTAAGTTTATTATAAAAAGACCTACTAACTGAAAAAAATGGGAGCTTGCTAAAATAAAGAACTGTAACGCATATGCAGAAATTTTTCACCAAAAAGAAAAAAAATATCTATTCCTGCCCTTGTGTTACAAATAGTTTTACTTTAGTTTTTTGTCTTTACTTTTGGGTTTGATTGTGGGAGGTACATAAAACTCTGGGATAACCTGAGAGAAATCAGATAAGGTAAATATTTGCTGCAACTATGGCTTTGATTATTCCCCCTTCAGTAATTTGCTATTTACTATATTAATCAACTATATAACATGTCATTTCTACTGCTCCCTGGCTGAATAATTTCCAAAACTACAAACAGCTTTCAAGATAGTTGCCAGACAGGCGCAAATTAATACTTTCAGAAACTCTTCCTAGAAACATTCCCATGAACAGAATTTTTCGCACCCTCTATTTGTGTAACGAAATACAGTTGGGTTAAAAAAAATCACCAAATTATTATTTTAGAGAAATTCTTGCATATATTCTTTTCTGGTTTTATTCCAGTTGCATGTCGATCTTTTATAAAAAATACAGAAGATTTTGATGTTTACCTTTGCTAGAATAAGTAGCCTTGTGACACAAGATGGCAAAGGAAGTAAGTATGTAGTTAACTCTTTGCAGGATTAGGGGCTTAATTTAGTAGTTATGAAAACAAGAGACCTGATCTGCTTTTACTGAGGCAAATAATCCTCTTGATTTGTGGCACAACTTGTCTGAGTAAAATGGCATATGACCAAGAGACTGTAAATTCAGCTGCCTGATCCATCTGATCTCTCTCCCTGACACTCCAAATCGCAAGTATTTGTGGCTATACCGGCCTCTGTCTTTGATCTCCAGCATGTTCTCTTAAACTCAATTTTGCTTCTTGTGTTCACGGTCTAGGTCACTGTAAGACCATCCCTTGTGCTCAAAAAATCCCCAAACCATATACAATAAATGCATCATGCACAAAAATGTGAAATCCCCCAAATATCAAGTTTTTCAAAGAAAAAAATCTCTTCCGGTAAAGCAAACAACATTAGATGCATTTATTATATCTTACTTTTCACCTACTACCGATGATTATATACGAGAATTAAAGCCCCCAAGTCTTGACCAAGGAAAAAGACATAGTTTTTCTAATATATATGATACAGACTCTTAATCTGCTCTCACTGGAAGTGGTATAGTGAATGGGATTATTCTCCATTTATTTTGGCTTACACTAAATGGGAATTTTTGCCCCATAAGCTTCCTGTAATTTTTGTAAGTGGAACAGCCTTTGTCAGCATTCTTAATATTTCCCCATGGAAATGGTATTAAAAAGCAGCACATTTGCCCTACAATCTCATGTTTTATCCTTGAGAAATGAGGACTTATGGTAGATTTTTTTTGTTGTTCTCTCTTTCTGTAGGAAAATGGCTTAATGACAATCATCTCAAATGGAGCCTGGAATGAGACGGTGTATCTTCAAAATGTTAATTCTACTGCAAACCATGCCTGGGTTAAAAACAGATATTGAAACAGGGGAATAAATATTTGACAATGCTGTTAAGGCAACTTTGCTAACGATTTTTGAACAACCTCCAACTGAGGTCTAAATGTCTGCAATATCCATAAACAACTCTATACTGTCCAATTAGGGAGACAAAGACATAGAGTCCTGTCAAGAAGATTTGCATGGCTAAGTGTCTGAGATCACAGAGACGATGAGGGATCGTTCGGAGTGATGGGGGATGCACAGAACGGATGACTATCATTACGATATTACAGAGGCTTACACCTTCCCAATTACTGGCAGGATTCATTAGTTACTGCTGCATTTCCCTAATAGAATCCTCTCTCTTTGGCTTATCGCTACCTTCCCTCTGTCTACGTAAACCCACAACTCAGCAGTCGATCACCTATGAAAAATTAGACGGTGTAGCTTCCAGTGGCCTATTTAAAATGAAAAGGCAACTGAATAAGAAATAAAGAACAAAAAAATAAGGGCTGTAATGCAGATATGTGGGAGCTACAGAAGCGACATCAGATGGGTTTGGAATTCTCTTGTTATTGAACTGTTTGAGAAAAAAAAAATCAGTGGCAGCTGCAGAGAGAAGCATCATGGTGGGTTTAAAAGCACAATGAAAGCATTTTACATAGACGTACGTACACACACAAACTATAGGCAGATTGCAAAGTGACAATTACTTAAGGCCTGCTAGGCTGAAGTTTCACAACTAAGATTGGTGAATATTACAGGGGCTCGATGCTGTTGCAATCGACTCAGCCCCATTAAAGATAATGGTGTGAGCATTTCCATGCTGTCATCATGTTACTATCAACAGCATTATCAGTATCAACTGCTTTTACAATTATGCACAATGGCTCTTCCTGCACAAAGACTTAGCAACCACCAAACTCGTTTTCTTTTTAAATACACTGAAAAGAGCGTAGATTTCAATCCTTCATCTGTTCACAGATGAAACAACATTTCCAAATCATCACTGATAGCATTTTTTTCCTCCCATTCTAAGGATGGCCAACTGTTCTCAGCGATTTCTATTACATTTCCTACCTATTATTTCATGTAATGGCATTCCTTAAATTTTAAATTAGCTTTGAAGAATAAAAATAATTGAATTCCTGCTGTTTTGTGTACATAGAGGGTGACAGGAGCTAATGTGATAATTTAAACTGTAAATGAGTCTTCACTTTGTGTTCATTAATTACAGCTAATTACTGAATTACAAACCTTCTTGGTTAGGCACTGTTATGTATTCATGTAGCATGTTGGATTTCCAGCTGGTAGAAAACTGTTTTATAGACTTACAAGCTGACACACCAAGCTACCACTGAAACAATTCAGTTTGAAAAATAAAGGAAGGGTGGGGGGTGCGTAACTGCTCTTGCTCTTTGAATTAAGTGAGTGATGAGAAACAGTGCTGCAAACTTGAACCTCAGGTGAGAGAGGATCTTGTGTATATAATTAGAAAATGTACGCTGTATCTGGTAGGCAGAAATGCAATGAGCTGCCACTTTGGGTGAAGAGCACAAGTCTGCTCTGCTCACACCTGCTTTACACCAGTGTTAACTCCCTAATTTAAACAGAGTTCCTCTCTTTATAGAGGCATATCAGTGAGACAGAAATGCCCCTGCAAGTGGGGCCAGTGCTCCTAGCACCAATTCTTCAGCTATGCTCATCAACAGCAGGATGGTAATATAAAACTGAACATCCAAGGAAATGTGCATTGTATTCCATATGTAAGTGCTTATTGCTCCTCACTGAAGGATTGTATGTAATGCTATAGAGCTGTCTTGAGCAGTTACTCAACATTTTCTGCATTGAATGGTTCTGTCCAAACCTCTCCTTTGGATACCTTTTGTCTGCTGATGTTTTGTACTGAAGTTGAATGCACTAGTTGAAGTCTCTCTCTGCAAAGTGAGCGCGAGGAGCACCAGAGTGACAAAATCAGCCATGTTAAGATCTTACAAGCTACAAAGCTCCGTGCCCGGAGAGAGAACTGTGGCAACTGGCAAAACAAAGAAACCAAAAGCCTCACCTGTCTTTCTGGTAAATACATAGCCAGAAGATAGAGACATTTCCCTTTTCTTGGCAATTGCATTTTCCACTGGTTTGATATGCTTTGTTCCCTTTTAACAAAATAGGCCAGCAGTCTCTCCAGACAGTATGTCCAGCGCACGTGCTCCTGCACAGCCCCGCTGTAACCTGGCTGACCCATGCGCCTGCACATCTGCCAGCAAAGCCCTCCCCTGCAACAGGTAACCAAAGCACTGCGTCATGCTGAAAGCAGCAGAGATCGCAAGAAACTATTGAATCAAATAATTACATTAAAACCGTTTAATGAAATCATTCTATAACCCAATTGGCCTTCCAGACTGGGAACAGGGAAGACCCAGATTGAGGGTCCTGCCCCAGGGGGCCAATGTTGGGTCTGGAAAGCAGATCCTTCTCAGAAGAGCACAGTGTTTTGTATGGCCTGTACTGGAACAATTTAGCTGAATAATACATAAACAGCTGGAAAGGAAGAGCCAGATTCTCAGCTGGTGTAAAACTGTGTAGCATCATTAATTTCAGGAGAGTTATGTTGACTCACAGCAGCTGTGGAAATAGCTCAATAGGTTCGTAATAGTAAAGACTTTGATGAGAGGCCCCTGAAAGTGGTAGCACTAATGTGTGACTGCTCGCATAAACACCAGTTCAATGACAAGGCTTTTCTGCCTAAGAACTAGTTTGTGTCTTCGGGATTCATGATAAGTACTCATCTTTTGTCCTTAAATAATCGTTTTCATCTGGAGAATGGCAAAGTGACTTGTTCTAACACCAACAGAAATTCAGTAGTAGACTTCGCAATGGGATTCATGTCATGTCCTATTCCCTCATCACCTTCTCATTCAGCCTATTTTTCGGGGTACAAAAACAGATGGGGAAACCAGAGGAGAAAAGATGTGCAGGCAGAAATTCCTTTCTTTCTGTGGATAGTAACTCTCTGCTATCATATAAAGATAATGACTTTCATTAATCTTCTGTAGGTCTTTCATTGAAGGGTTCTTTTCACTCCACATACAGAGACCACTTAAATGCTACTATATATTAAGTAAAAATGAGAATTCTTGATACCACATTTAAAAAAATGGTATGAGAAGTATTACTGTGAGCATGGTACCTACTGAGGCTCAACATGACTAAAGAGGTAAGACTGCTGTTCATTAAGTTATCAGCCACCATTTCTAGGCAGTCTCTCACCCAACTTGTTTTCATGTCTCACTCCTTTTTAATCTGACAGTCGCCGGCATGCAAATTTGCGCTAAAATTTAGCATTTCAAATGTGCCAGAGGGAAGCAGGGGCCTCACGCCTATTGGTAGATTAGGGCGCCTAATGCCCTTTGGCTTTTTTTTTTTCTTCTCCTTTTCAACATAAAGGCTGATTACTCCATTAGTTGAACAACTTGGAAGAAATGACAAGGAACTAACAAGAGAGTAACACTGTATTTTCTATTTGTTTTCTTCTGTTGCAGTAGTGCTAATTAGAAGGAGTAGTTCTTGATGCTGTGCTTTGGGGAATGCTGATGAGAAGCACACAAAAGGCTGAAGTGCCTCTTCCATACAGCATCGGATGCAGCAAAACACAGCACCCTCTCAATTGTCATTATCCTAATCTCCCACACTATCTCAGTATTTGGGATGTTATGGCACTTGCCTATTAGAGGCTGTAGAGACTGGCCTTTCTGAAGCCTAAATCCTCACTTAGAGGTGAGTAATATCGCATTAACCCACAGCTTATCATAACAAAATATGTTTTCAAGCAGAAGTATCAAACCTACTTGGTAGCGGTGGGAAGGAAGGCAGGAATGATGTGGGAATATGTCTCCAGAGGGGACTTGGGCTGTGTGCTGTCTGTGTGCCTCTTTGCCGGCAGGCATGGGCTGCACAGGGTGGGAGTCATTTCTCGTCACCCTTCATGCCAAAATCTGCCTCTGTGTAACCTGCCTGGTTTCAGTGCTTTGGACACGCTAGCCTCAGGCATCGGGAAAAAGGGAGGGACTGCCCTAACTTCCTGAATGCCACCGACGACAGCTTTTCCTTCAAAGATTTTCACCCCCTCTCGGACTCGGGAAGGGGTCGTGGGGATGAAGGCTGTGAGGGTAGGATGCCACCTCTTTCCCATTCACCAAGGTTTGATTCTCTTTATGAGCACGATCCGCCAATCTGTAATCAAGGGTTAATTTCACAGCTCACTGCTTCATCTAGCATAATATCCATTCAGACTAATTAAATCTGTCTAATAATGTGAGTGTCTTTGTCTTTGTTCTTTCCATTCTTTGTTTTACACCCTTCACATCTCATCTCCAGAACTACACGCCATCACACTCTGCTTGACAAGCAGAATCCATCCCTAAAATTAAAACATTCCTGACCTATCTGCGATGACAAGGCAAGCAAGCTTCACAGCGCTGCGGCCCATGAAGGGAGCTGACACATTTGTTTTTAATTTCAAAAGAGTAGAAAGTGAAGATCTGACCCTGTCAATCAGGCCCTGTGACAAGTTTAATCATTGCTGCCCCACAAAAATCACGGCTAAATAGGAATGCAAATAATGTATCACAGGGCTCTTATAAATGCTAATCAAGGAGAAGTAATCAACTGACAATTTCACTGATCTCCTTTCTGAAGAAGTCAGTCAACGCACTGTCTCTGGACCACAAAGAGAAGAAAAGACAAAAGGCATAGATGCCGTTTCCCAAAAAAACCTATCCTTTTTCAGGGCTTTCTTTTTCTTTTTTATAGAGAAAAACAGAGAATTCACTCTTTTTGATCCTCTACCGAACTTTAAAGCAAAGCTGTTTCTCAGGAACTTGAACAGTTATATGTCAAGTGTACTTTATTAACAGTACCCTCCCAACCCAGAGACAGCACTTGGAAACTTCTGCTAAAATAAAAATCTTCATTTGTCTTTGTCATTCATCCATCTTCAAAATTCTTTTCCGTCTTAACAGCTTCTGTCCTCTACGGGCAATATATTTAGTGATATATGAAGTTTTACAAGTGGAAAGCTAATAGTTGAGCTCACATTTTCTTCTAGCAGCTCCCCTGCCCCCAAACTGAAAAAAAAAGTCTTGCTTGGAATTTATTTCAGTGCAAAGGCTCTCTTCAGTACCAGGATTTTTTTAACTGACTATCCTTTTATGACCTTTTTAATGTGGTAAAGCACAGACAGCGCAGGCGTAATGCCAGTCTTTCACTCACAAATTCTGCGTGGCAAGAAGTCATGGCTTAACCTATGTACGGAATAGAGAAGGACCCAGGACAGACACATGAACAAGATTTGTAATGCTATTTACTGTTATCATTTTATTGTGGTTTGCTATGGTACGCTGCATTTCACTGTGGTAGGTCCTGATGGGGCCCATCAAGCATTAGAGTCACTGTATTGGCACAAAACAAAAGGATATGGTTTGGCCAATGAAAGGCAATGCAGGGAGATGTAAGTAGTATAAAGATTGCTGCAAGAGGTAAAGTTCAAAGACTCTAGTTGTTTGAAGTTTGGTTGGGTTTTTTTTTTTATTAAACTACTTTCCTACATGGAGCCAATAGATGAGATAACTTGAGGAGGGCTTCAGCAGCAGAGGCTTAGGCTATCAGAGGGGTACTGTGAATAGAAATCTTCCACTATGACAGAACCTGGTGCTTTACAGCCCATGACAGTTAGCCACAGCAGGGATAAAGCAGCAGGAGCAGCTATGTCAAAACTTTGCCCTAGGTGTCGTCTGCAGGGCTGAGTTACAGAGATCAGAAGCTGGCTTTGCTGTGCCCCGTTCGGGTTGATAGCTTTGCTCTGCTGGGTACGAAGAGTGCAGGAACTGTTAGACATGACTGGGGAAGACGCCACCAAACCCATTTCAGATTGGACACTGAATCACCCAGATTTATATATGAGCAAACAAAAATGGGAATGAACTTTGGTCAATCCCAAGTTTCCAACTGAAAGAAGCATTGGGGCAGCAACAGTAGCTTCTGTGCCACCTCTGTGAGAAATGCAACCTGGAGCTTTGTCACACAGTGTTCGCTGCTAGACGGGGATCTTCCCAGCAGCAAACTCTCCATACAGGATGTATGTGGAAGGTGGGAGTAGAAAACAGAAGAAGAAATTGAAAAGCACTTTGCAGTTGTCATGTCACTTAGCAACAACCTTTTCTACTTCACATCAACACGGGCATAGTAGAGAGAGTGCACAAAGCACATGTAATGAAATCTAGGGTAAGCGGTGAATGTAGGAGGGCAAGAAGGAGCTTAAATACCAGCTAATCAGAGAGCTTTCATATAATTTGAGAGACATTTTACATTGCAATCCTTGGGCTAGGGCTTCTCCTGAGTAAACTACTGGATCTAGCCATCACTGATCTTCCAAGTACTAATGCAGAGTAAATTTTGCAAACACTCCTGGAGGTGGGAACCAAAGTTCAGCTATTTGTTTCCCAAATGAACTCCACCTAAGCAGTCAATCTTCTGTCTCAGATGAACACCAATTTTTTCCCCCTACTTGCTTCAGTTTCCCCACTTCTTCCCTATAGGATTCCCACTCTTCTCTCTCTTTACGTGCTGGATTTTCATAAGGTCCAATCTTGCAAGTCCTCAATCCCTGATACTTCTTCCAGAAGTTAGTACTGTGGCTCCTTCTGGCTTGTTACCCGATATTTCCGTCAGGTGGAGAATGTGCCTGGGCCCTGATAAACAGAGTAGTAGATGCCCTTCCTGCAAGACTAAGTGGCTAAAATTAAAAACTCTCAGAGAGACCTATGCAGGCCACTTTGCAAGTTCTAAGGAGGATGGTAAGTCAGGCACTTTTCTACTTTAATTGTATCACTTGTCCTCATTTGTTTAGGTTCAAAGAGTTAGGATTTAATTATTAGCTGTTCCCATACTATTAGTGGCCAACTGACTGGCTGAAGGGCTGATTGTGGAGACGACATGAGGAAACCCATTCTGTGTGATTCAGGAATTCATTGAGCTACTACTCTTTTGCTCAGGAAAAAAGGAAATGGCAGGAGCAGATCTGAATGTCTGTTATTTCTACTGTTGCTTTCTGAATATAAAGCTCTCCAAAGTGTATGAAATATTACATAAATAGAGCATTAGTATGTGCCAAATTAATAACATGCATTATCTAGCAGCCATGCAGTGATGCTTATTGTACAATTCTAAATCATCCTAATGGGAAGAAAAAATCAGAATCCATCACTTACTTTGTGGCTGAGTTCCTCTCCTTGCAATTACAAAAAGTGACTTTTGCACACAGAATTGTTTTAAATGCATTATGGAAGGCTGGGCATTGGCAAGTGACCAGAGCACATCACTAGCAACCAGCAGCTCCTGAGCTCTCCTCCTGCTGTACATTGGGTATTGCTTCGCTGAAAGCAACTGCAGTACTATGCTAGTGTGCCTTAGTTTGGGGTTGGAGAGTGACAGCCTGACTTTCAGCAGTCTATTAAACACAATCACAGACACATGCACGGTATACCTTAACTTTAACCAGGCATTCAGCACTTGTGAATATATAAGAATATAATTGGTGGCAAACACATGTTCAGACTAAACTGCTAATCAAGTCAGCTTTTGTCCTGCCTAGACGCACATGCGCGCGCACACACACACACTCCAACTCCAGAAAGACCTTGCCAAACAGAGAAGAGACTCTTATTTTTTACAGCTGGGTTTCGTTTTTGCAGCTGCCAAGTAGCAAAGAAAAGTAACCCTGGTGATCAGGCCAGAGGACATGTCCTACACTTTTAAGTAGGCTTCCTGGGAGGAGAGACAATAGACAATTGGTGCTGCCTCGCCTCCGCAAGCTGCCATCACACGGAGCTGCTGCTGGCTGGCACCAGCACTGTGAGGATTCAGTACAGGGTGGGTATTAATAAAGTTTTGGCTGTTCATTGTGCTTAGCCAAAAACCTAAGGAAATGTTGCAAAGGTGAATGAGACTTTGGCACAGTAGGGATAGCAAGAGCTTGTTTACGGCAGGGCTCAGACCCGCTGCTGCTGCTGCTTGGGTCAAAGATGAGCTCTGGTAGGGTTCACTCTGCAAACTCTTGTGGCTGTGAAGCTACGCTGGTAACCCTGCACTCCGCATGTGCCTGCCTTATGTCCCTTTATACCACCAGCCAAATCAACAAATGCAAACAGACAGCGTTTTGCTTTGAAATGATCTCTCGTCATCGTCGATGCTGATGGGAGAAAGGTTCAGTTCTCCCCTTGGTGTGAGAACTGCTCCCGTGGGTGCCACAGGTGAACTGCTGGGGCTTGGGTCTTTGAGACTCAAACTGATGATCGCAAAGCGAAGGGTCTTGCTCTTCTGTTGTCTTGTTTTGGCAGCCTGTGCTGAGGACCCCACAGAGCTTATTTATGATGTTAATACCTTCTGGACAGAGAAGTGAGGATGAGTGCAGAAACCTTCTTTGTTGTTTTCAGCCCAAACCACAAACTCATCTGAGGGGTTTAATAAGGACTGGCACAACTTATTGCAATGTGTATTAAATCAAATACTTTATCTGACCTGAAAAAGGGAATTCTGCAGTAAAAATCCAAATGCAGATAGCAGAAAAATCTATAAACTCAAGTACATTAATACTATTATCTTACATGAAGAATACATTAATATAGATGGCCGTTACATAACACACATTAACATAGCGTAATAATATATTTACTCAATGTAGGCATGTTTTGACATAGTGCAAGCTGTGTACGGTTGCTTAGAGGACTGGGGATTTTTATATTTTTACAAATATACTGAAAAACTTAATTTTGAAAAAAAGATGGTCTTGGGCGTACTTTGGTGCAATTCTGACCACTTCAAGTAAAATTCAGAGGAGCTTTTTCTCCCGTGTCTGGAATAATTGAGCTATCATATCTGTGTCTGTCAGATGTCAGTCATTTAACTTGCACCTCAGCTGTATGTGATGAATTGCATAACGAGCCAAAGACTATCATCTCACAATCTGTGTGTGTTTTATCTCTGTAATCTGTACCGGAGCAGGGACCATATCCTGCAATGTGTTTGCATAGATCCTAGTGCTGCAAGGGCTAGGTCCTGCTTGTGGTCACTAAAGCACAACTGTTCTTTTGTGTCATTTAGGGACTTGAACTCCTTATTCTTGAACTTTCTATTCCAAATCAAACAGAAGAACAAAGCAATCACAGAAAATTTAGGATTGTCCTATATGGTCCTATGGGAAACTCCTTTACTGTAAAAATCTACTGCTAGAACAAAAGTTTGATAGTACACATAGGAGATTTAAAGTGAAAGTAAAATGGAAGAATGTTACATTATAAAAGAAAAAAATAAAAAAAAAAAGAGGGAAAAAAAAGCCAGGAAAAAAGAAAATACGGTGAAAAATAATCTCTGCACTTCTTAAACCCAGCCCTATTCTTTATTGCTTTCTTATCATACAGAACTTCATGTTGCAAATTTATCTTGAAAGTCTGGAGTCCTCTTTCACAAGAAGCCTGCCTACTGCCATTTAGTTGCACTGCACAGAAAGTGGTGGCCAGTGATGCTGGTGAGGACTTCAACGATCATGCTTTTCAATAAGTAACAGGTTTTCTTCTCCTGAAATCCCAGGTTAAATGACCAATCTGATCTCCATAGTTTTAAATCATAAATAGCCCAGAATATTAGTGTGCCTCGAATGAGTGTTTTTTTATCAAAACAATACACCAAAAGCAATCTTGTTCTCTTTTTTCCTTTTACTTTAAGCTGATTAGAAAGTTAGTTCTGTAGTTGATTAAGTTCTGCAGAAATTGGGCTTGTGATGAATCATTAAACAAAGACATTTTTTGTACAGCAATAAAGCCTCAAATGATTAATTAAGGGCACAATGCCAAAACAAGTGTCTTTGTTTAAAACGCAGTGGACAAGACAAGCTTGGGAAAGTTGATGTCTTAAGTAGACGCCACAACATGTTTTTAATTATGTTCAGGAAGAAGAACAAGAATGGGAATTGCCAACTGTTTGGAAAGATAATTTTTTTTTTTTAGAAGAAAGATTAGAATAAAAAATAACAAACAGAGCATTATTGATTTAACACAAATGCCATTTGTTGGGCCTTTTGTAATTTCCTTATTAGTGTCATCATTCTGGAGTTCATATGCTCCCTTCTGTTATAGCATTTGGCACACATTCAGCTCCCAGCAATATGATACAGTAAACATTCAGTGACTGCTCATATTAAAATGTTTTATTTGTTGTAACTGTACCAATGATCAGGCAGTGCAAGTCCTAAATTACCCCAACTGTTTTGCAGGCTAATTTGGTAGGAGTGAGTTACCGACTGTCTCTGCAACACACACGTGGGCACATGCATGCACACACACGCATGCACACACATGCATGCACACACACATGCACGCTGGGGAGTGCAGAGCCGTGCTCTTGGTTGGAAACAAAACAAAAAGTTCATGCAACATCAGCTCTCCACGGCTTCTTGTCAAGAGTGATCTGACTGCTCTGCTAACACAGACATAAGCTCCAATCAGTGCCTGTTCTGTCCGACAGGTTTTGTTACATCTCCCTCTTTGGGGCATTACTTTGTGGTTACAATGCAGGGGAGACCCCAAATATTTTTTCAGGCTCAATTTTATATGACCTTTCTGTGCAAGTATTATTCGAAAGGTTATTTCAAACCCATTCTAAAAATCACTGAAAGCACTAGTCCTGTGTTTTCAGGTATGGAAAATTATTTTGGATGTTTCAGTAGAGGGGAGAAAGCTTAAGGAGCTTGGAAGAAAATCTGGAGGATGGACAAACAGCACTGTCCAAAAATCAGGTTTCTCCCAGTAAGAAAATAAAGAAAATAGTAACCACAACTGCAAAAGCATCAACCACAAGGATTTACAAATAACAAGTCTGACACAAGAAGCTCTGAAGACTTTCCAGAAAACCTTGCGCTTGCAGTTGCTCTCTTTGCATGTGTCCAATTGCTGCCAGAATATATGCAAACAAGGTAAGGCTGGCTGTAGTCTAAAGCATGCCATATATAATGCCTTTTTTCCCCACTGAGCGATGTCAAATGCACTGGGAGCCTTTATTAATGGGGAACTCCTTTATTTCTTAAGAGTCTTATTCTAGCCTTGATCTTTATGCAAACCTCCCAGGGTCCTCGGCAGGAGACCGCTGTGGATCAAGGGTAGTGCATGACCTTAATGCTGTAGCACAAGTCCCTGGATCATAATTAAAAATGTAATTTGGCCCTTTCCACAGAATGGGCTTTGACACCTCTGGAGTAGATGTGTGACCTTACCAGCCTCCTCATCTCTCACTTGTCCCACTAGAAATGGCACATATGTAAGCACATAATCCGTCTGTAATTACATGGCCAACATGTTGAAATACAGACCGTTCCTCATCCTTTCTAGGACCAGATTTACATATTAACAACTACTATTAACACCTACTAGCCTTAATGAGACAGACCCATGAAAGTCTTCTACATGAGAAAATAGGAGAGCAGACATCTCAATTTTCTTTTTAGTCTTCCTGCTTAGGTAGTGATCCAGAAGAAAAATTAACAGATAATTATTTCTATTGAACACACCATTAATTTACCTGTGGGTATATGACAAAGGGAAAGTTTTTTGACATGGATTTCTTTTGAAAACCGGGCCAGGGGCATTGCTGATGAAGAAGCACAGGAGAGGCTGGGCTGTGCAGCCGTCATTTCTTACCATGAGTCACTGGGGAATGCAGTGGCTATGGAGTGATTTAGCTCAGGACAGAAGCCAAAAGCCAAATCTGCGACCGAATCTCTCTCCAAGGCCTGGGCCCGCCCTGCGTATCCATTCAATGCTCAAGGCATTGAGTAAACACAATAACTAATCAGATGCAGCAAGTTGTCAAATCTATATGGATACTATAAAACTTATAAGGATCCCCTTAGGCAATAATAATAGCTTTGTGTGTAAATTCTGTACATAGCAAAGCAGAATAGATCCTAATGGGCTTCAGTAAAAGCAAAGAAAACATGTGACATTTATAGCAAAAAGAGTGTGCGCACAAATAAACTAAAGTTTCATCTCATTCCTCTAATATTTCTGCCCACCTCTGTATAAGTTGGAAGCACATTAAACTGCTCAAGGTGTTTGCTGAGTGTGGCAGGCACATGGTGCACACAGAAGAGACCCTTCTCTTCTGCATCTACCAGGTGCAAAGGTGGCAGGTCCAAAACAAACTTGCCAAAAAAATAGCTGATCAAAAGCATAACCTTCTAAAGTGCTCTTGATGTTAGAAAATGGATTGAAGAAAGAAGATAAACCCACCAGAACTTAACTAAACAGATTTAACAATTTCTGCTGCTTTGACTGACTTTGTGAAGATAATATAATTAAACACTTAAAATGTATATAATAATAAGAATAATAATTCTGCATGATTTTTAAAATTTGGTCTTGCAAAAAAATGACACTAAATCTCCTATGCCTACATTTAAAGCAAAAAAAAAAAAGTTAAACAGCAGAAGAAAAAGTTTTTTTCATGACCTTGGAAAATGGGACTAAGCTAATCTCTGGGACAGTATCCTTCTCACTGCACAACCATGAGAAGCAAACACATGACACCAAACATTCATTCCTACTGCTTGTAGAAGGGATGAAAGAGTTTCAGAAATCCTCAGTAGGCTTTACAACGGCAGCTCATCGTGCTGATGAGAAAGCACAGGTGCTGACGAACCTGGGTGAAGAAATTGGGAATGACACCCATGGGAGGAAAGGGCTAATCTAAAGCCCAGTGAACCCAGAGAAAGGATCCTGCTGGGTGCTGCGTCCCAGCCGCTCCTGCTGAGCCTGGCACAAACCGAAGGTGCTCTAGGTCTCATAACATGTCTTCCTTTGAAAGCCAAATATGCTAGTAGTTTCTTTCAATGAGTTCTATGTTTAGCCATCAAACACCTCTTTTAAGTTGATTGATATTAGGTATATTCACCCCACACCAGTCCTTAACCATGGTCAGAAGAGAGAGCTGAGAAATATTTGGCTGTCATGTTGGAGAGGCTGGGTGCCTTTCAGGGTGACCCTTGCTAAAGAGTATACCCACCAGCAGGAAACTTTTGCAGGAACTATTCCTGTGCATCTGAGCAAGTCCTACCTACTGTTTCATTCAGTTCTTAAAAGCAGGAAGATTTCCATGGTGCTTTTTATAGAGCCAGTTAACACAGACGTATTAGTTTGCTGTGGGCTTGTGCGAACCCCAACAAATGAACCACAATGAACTCTGTTCCTCCTCCCTGTTTCATTACAGAGAACTTTTTGCCTTTTTAAATTGAAGTCTGAAAAATAAGCATGCAAGCATGTTAGGAGCCTAATGTCATCTGAAAATATTTACTGTGGTTGCTTTCTTTGAAGGCAGAAATGTCCCATCAGAAGACAAAAATAGATGAGGGAACCTGTAGCTCACAGAAAGGTGTTTTCCCCTCACAGGAACATAATCATTAACTTTAAATAAGTCCTCCTTAATCTCCTGAGCTATACAAACAAACAGATAGAAAAAAACCCAACTGAATGTTTTCCCTCTGCCGTTCAAAAGCAAAAACAAAGCCTCATTTGCCAGATGGACGCTTTCAGAGATAGAGTTAAGGTTTAGAAAAGGCTGATCACTCAGCAATATTTTCTGACGGTATATGGGGGAGTTTGCTCAGAAGCTTTGTGGTAGTTTAAGATATTCCAGGATGCACTAGCACAGCGTCTGCCTTCCAGCCCTTTTAGAGTGGAGTTTTATAGCTTTGACGATAAACTGCAGAACTATTTTCAGCACATTTCAGTGCTCAGGCATATGAGTGGGAATGAAAAAGTCCATAAAAAAAAAAAGAAAAAACCAAAATTCCTAGTACTTGTTCTGTTGTAGAGCATACATGTGAGATGGTAATACCTTTCCCATATTTTTAATCCATATTAAAATTTTATTACAATCTCTTTGGACTCATTTACATTAAGCTGTGGGTATGGTCATGACTCTGCCACACCAGCAAAGAATACTAAGCTGAGTAACTTATAGTGTAGGAGTGGGCTATAAACATATATAACTTTCAATAACAATTTTGCAAGCATACGCGAAGTTACTGGCAGCACTTAATTCTCACCTAATACCATGTAGATGCAAATTGGCATTCATAATTTAAACAAGTCCTTTTTCTGCACCCCAGCAACATGAGCCGGATGCAAAAGGAAAACGGAAGACTTTCTCCGGATACAGAGAGGATCAAGCAGAATCTCATTAAGGACCACTTCAAAGATCAGTTCTTCATTTCCATACAAACAAGTTTAAATTATCTTGTGTGAATCTGCTGTTAGCTGTTGCACTGTTCCATTATGCATGATTCTTGACTGCTTGTATCATGAAAATCTGCACAGTGCTCCATTAGTGATTTTCAGTGTTATGCTAAAGCTTGCAAGTGGTCATGTTATTAGGTTAAAGTACTATATTTTGCATATTTATTCTGCCTTACCACATTTATTACTTCTGATACTGGCCAAGCAGAATTTCACATGCATTTGACCACCTACTTTGCATGACTTGTGCGTGATTGCAACTACAAACATGGAAAGCTAAACACAAATAGACAGCTGGAGAGATGACTGGCTCGTTGCTCACACTTTCACTGTGGTTTTGATCCACTTCTGCAAAAAACTTATGCAATCCCTGCAGAAAGGCACTCTGGATCTATCAGGCTGTCTCTACAAAATTAATGCTTTTAAATAACTCAAAATAAAATATGTGACAAATTTCATTATGGCATAAATTATTGTCTTTATTACAAAGGATTTGTTTTTACACTTAGGTAATTTAAAGAAGCTTTTCCCAGGATTTTCATCTATAAAAATAAAAAAGATATCATCTGGTTTGCATGTCTTTATATTTCTCTTACTTCTGGGATGCACCATATTATTAACTTCCACGGAATCTATTCCAATCTCAAATTACTGAAATCATCTTGGTCGCTTCAGGGATATTTATATTAGGAAAGAGACTTGTTACAAAAATCAGGAACAGAGCTGATGGTTACAAAGACAAATATATCATTCATTATGTTTAAAAGAGAAAACAATAATTCACCTTTTATGTATTGGTTATTTTGCAAATCTTTGAATCATGGATGAATGATCAGGGGATGCAGAGCTAGAATATGCATAGCACAATCAAAGCTGCCTAGAACCAGCCCTTAGTGAGAAGTGAACAGGTGTTTTGTTTTGTTTTGAACTAAAGGAGAATGTATAAAAGACAACAACAGTATTTCCTTCTGCTTCCCAAAGACTGGGCATTCCTTTAAAAAAGAATAGTGAATTGGCCATCCAATTGTACCTGAGTGACAGCATCTGGTGAGACCGCAACCAAAACAGGAAAGTGTTTCTGACAGTCCTTTCCAGCAAACTCCTCTGGCTTTGCAGCTATGGTGAAACCTGCTGGGAACTTCAGCAGGAAATCCTGCCGGTCGGTCCCACCATGCTGCTTGCTGAACCAGGCAGGGGGCTGGCGATAGGCAGAAGGAAACACTTTTCTTTTCACACAGGGGCAGACTAACCTGTGGGACTCGGTGCCACCATGGATGCCAAAAGCATAAATGCACCCAAGAAGCGCTGAGATGTGGTTGTGGAAGGCTACGGACCCGGAGGGCGAGGAAACACAAATGCAGCCCGTGGGACAGGTGGTCCCTGAACCACAGGCTGGGGTGATGTGCTGGGGAGCCCGTCCCCACTGGTCGCACAGCCCCCCCGGCCGCGGGCAGGGACGGCGTGTCAGGCTAGGTGTGCCTGGCGCCTGGCCCACGACAGCCATCCTTCAGCTGTCTGAGAAATGCTGGCGGCAACCTGTGCTGGATGTCAATGTGCCGGGTCTTCATATGCTTCGTACATATCGATGTATGAAGTTCGTATGTACACGCAGCTCTTCTCCAGTCTCATCTGTGTGGATACAGATGATGCGGGACAGCACAGAAATAACAGGGAATAATATTCAGTGTCTGAGCAGACACTTCTGAAAGGCTTATTATGCTGAGATGCAGCTGAACCAAAACACTTTTTCCAAACAGTTTTGAAGATGCCAAGTGATTGACATCTGAAACTAAATCAAGAGCCACGGTTTGAAAGAAATCCTTCTTTTTTTCAAGAGGGGCCAAATGAAATCCCTGCATATCAGCCTACCAATCCATCTGCTGCCTCTGTTTGGGGCTATTCAAATCTATATCCAAAATTTTAGGCTTCATCTGATCTCTGATAATAGATTGTCAGCTCTGATGTTTTATCCTCATAAATTGCAGGCTGACACACATTCTTTCTCAGGTAGTTCATTCATCTTAAAGCATTTTGTGCTTCTAATTTGTCATTTTTCTTCCTGCATCCCCACTGACCACAAATTACAGATGGTATCTCATCATGGGGCACCATAACAACAATAAAAGCCTCAACAAAATAGTCAGGATCTGATCCTGAGCGATACTGAATGCCTTCACTGATGCATATGGGAGCAGAGAAGACCCAACATCTCACAGGCAGCACCTCACACGGTGCCAGTGGATCCCTGTTGTGGGTCCAGTTTCTGTTTTATCCATGAGGATTGATACGCGTGTGTCCTGCTATTCAATGTTATCATCAACTGTGTTACTCTAATACCTTGAAAGACCAGGCAGTGAGGAAGGTGCGACCATGCTAGGTGCTGTACAAAGCAGAGAGATGGCTTCAGTTCCAAAACAACTTACTATAAAAGTATAAAACAAGAGACAACAGAGGGACACAATAAGAACACATGAAACCAAGGAAATAACACAGACAGCAGGAAAGGTTGAGGTCTTGGCAAAGCAGCAGCTTAACCATTAGCAAGCTAAACTAGCTATTTTCAGATTTTTCTTTTTCACTTTCTACTTAACTGCAGCTTTAAGAAATGGATTAATTTTCTGCATCATTGTACTTTTTTTTCTCTGCCAGCCAGTTTTTCAGGTAACGCTGCTGAAGTTAAAGATGGGGTGAAGAAAAGTGATCCAAATTTGAAGATATTGCCATTTTGCAAGGCAGACTCAGTGTGGATAACAAAATTAAGAATTTATCTTATCTGTGAACTGACATGGAAAGAAAAGAGTTTCAAACTATTCACACATCTTTGTGCACTCTTCTCCAAAATATCAGAGGATTTGGCTCTTAAAAAGATAAAAAAATTACCAACAGGTTTTTGCATCTGCAGTTACTGCAGAGCCACCATCATTCCATGTGCAGATGCAATTAATTAGCTACATTTACAATTACTGCAGCTGTGTGTTTACAGTCACAATAGGAGAGCACCAGCTTCTTCATACATGTTGTCTTCCCATTTTCAAGTGTCTGGAGGCACCTGCCCCTCCAGTTTCACCTTTTGTGACATACTAATGTGCAGGAGCTGAAATATTAAAGTAAAAACTGCATTACATTTTTAAGGCATCAGGAGTATTTTCTTTCATCTCTCACCAGATTTTTAACATGAAACAGGACTATAAAGGCTACTGAAAAATCTTTTCCTGGCAGGAAGCCCATGATAGGTGATGAGGGGTTGGCTGCAGAAGCCACCCATTAACCCCCTCGCTACCTCCCTCCGCCCAAAACCCCAATTCTCCCAAGGAGTTAAATCCGCCACCTTCCTCCACTATGCTGAAGAAAATAGATGTGATTTTCTTTACAAAAGAGCATTTCATTTAGGGAGAGAAAGAAAAAGGAAAGGCAGAGTTAACATAGCCATTATTCTCCATCTCAGGGAAAGCAAATCCTATTTTGCCTGTCATTACAGTAGGTAGAAAAATCCTTTCATCCAGTCATTAGTTGTAAACATTCCCGCGCCGCCTGGGACCAGGCCTCTGTTTCCCATCCTGTGCCGAAGCCATTTTCTAATACTAATGTTTTATACACACATCTCAGATACAATGCGAACTCCCCCAACCCCAAAGGCAACGGGGCATTCGTTTATACTAAATCAGAAGTGTCACCCTTGGCAACCTGCAGCACTGAAACATTTATTCGGCTTCACATTGCTGGCACTTAGAATTATTTCTTTCATGCCTGATAGCCGAATTACAATATGGCAGGTTTCCCCGGAGCCACTGGATCATTAGTGCCAGCTCACAACATACTTTCAACTGATATGGCATTTCATGTACAGCTGCCAATCAAGAGATGGGGGATGCAAATGAAGGTGGGCCCATTGGTGTTCAATTACTGTACAGCGAGCGCCGTACAGCTCTGCTTAATGACTGGCAGTCGTTTTGCTGAGTGGAGGAAGAGCAGAGAACAGAGGCAGGAATTCCCTCCGGGAAGCCGGTTGTGAGCGCAAGAAGTTTTTACATTTGATTTCCATATTTAGTCTTTTTTTCTGCCCCCCCCCCCCGCCCGTGTGTTTCTAAACACAAGGCCGAAAAAATACTTAGCACAGCTTGTTTTACAAATACACAGCCTTGTCAGTTCAGTCGATTGCCAAGGCCACATCAGCAGAAGATTAGGCTGCTTTTTTTTTTTTTTTATTTCCTCCCCTCCTTCTCTTCGAAATATATGCCTCTCTTCAGAAAGGCCCAAGATGTTTCAGCCTTGAGGGAGTTTCAAGCTCTAAGGAATCAGTTATTATAGTCGGTTTCGGTGATTTTTGCTGTCCTTTTCACATACAAGAAATATGATGCCAACCTTTCCACGACACACATTTTACACCATTTGTGAGCTCCTTCTGTCATGAAATACCTCTCTGAGGTCCAGATCTGCAGGGGTCAGTTGTGGAGAAAGATGAAAAACAACAGCAATCCTACAAAATCAGGACTTCTGCTTAACGTATTCATACGTTACTGTGGGCATTATGGCAGTCTGCAGACTCGCGGTGGTGGGTTCTGCAGGCATGTATCATGCCAGAAAACCAAATCAAACAACTGACAAAGTATGACAGAAGGGTAGGGTTTTCTTCCCCCCCTCCCCGACATCCAAGTTCAAGGAAGAGAAGATGATACTCAGCAATTTCAAATGGGTTTTGCTTCGCATTTCAACATCCGTCACACCAAAATCTTGAAGTGAAACTTATGGTACACGAGAACAAAAAAACCCATGCAAGCCATGTTTGTGTGACACTTGCAAAATAAACCTGTTTTGCTTTCACCAGCTGCTGATGCACATTCCTCTGCAGCTGAGCCCCTGAGGACACGCTCACGTGTAGCACCCCACGTTGCACATTGTACGGGGGGCTTCTTAAGAGAAGCGACATCTAAATGGCCGATTGCTTGCCCTGTGTCAAATGGCCACTGCTAAGGTCATGCTAGAGTGACACGGAGGGAGAAGAGGCAGCAAGAAACATGTCTGGAGTCCATTGACAGGTAGCTGAGATCCGTATACCTCAAGGGTTTATTGCTCGCTCTCCTCTGAAACCTCCCAGTCTCTGCCCACAGGGTCCCTCTTGGTCCCCAGTGGCAGCTCCTGCCTGCGGGCTGCCCACGGCCCCCAGCCTCCGAGCACCCTGGGGCTGTGCACCTCTGTCCTTCCTTTAACAGCTCCGTGTTTTGAAGAGACGGTGAAGAGGAGACAGGGCCAAACCCTGGTCATCATTGTCTTTGAACTGTAGGGAGGTTAGGGATGGGCTGAACTGTACAGCTCTGGCCAGTGCTTGTAGGAGGGAACTGAAACACGGTAACTTCAGCCTCCAGTTAGCAGGTGGTTTTCTGTAAATGTCAGTCATAGACACCTAAACCAGCACAAGACAGTTTTGTTAGGATGATGTTTGGGTTCAGAAAATATCAGCTAATCAACCCAAAAGCTTTTTTGCAAAAACGTGTGGTTCAACAAAGGAAAATTTTACTGAGGAAGGAGCTCTCGAGTTCACAGTGGATTTCCAGTCACAATGAAACACCAAAGACAGAACAGGAAAAAAAAAAAATCAAAACTTTTTTTTCGTGTGCAGGCAAGTAGAAACATTTTCCTTTTATTCTATTTTAATGACTACCACTCCATAGACTGGGCTAGCGTATTATCATGGACAACATGAATATATGCCTGGTCTGCCACAGCAACTCTGGGAATGCACACGAAGGTGATCAAGCCATGGAACTGGATATTTCATTATGTTACTTTGCTGGAAATGAAGGACCTCTTATAAATGTCAAGAACATTGAATCTATACCTGTTAAAATATAATTAAAAAATGAAGTAGTTCTTATGTCTGCATAGTAGCTACTTTTTAACGTTAATCACTGACTCGCATTTAAAATCCTTTAAAAACAGGAAATGATGTGAATGAGTAAATGCCTTTGTTGTTCTTTAGTTATTAAAGCACAGCAGAAGCCAATTAGACTTGTTTTTCTCAATGCTAAGTAATAAAGTAGAATGCTCCTTTTTTTCTTTAACCAGATTGTAATCCTCCACAGCATGGCATGGTACAAAAACATCCCAGAAATCACTGGGAGGGGAACCCTGATTCTGCATTAATGAAAATGGCTTGTGTGAACTGCTACCAACTTATGGTGGCCAAATGACAAGAACAAGCCTGAAGTGGAGGCAGGTAGGGAGGCACATTGCCCACATGTATGCAATGTCCGAGATATGCTTCTGCTTTGCTGGAGTCCCTCCCTCTGTTCTCAACAGCAATGAATTGAGGTACTGGGTTGGACCTACCCAACTCACTATTTTTACTGCAAATACCTAATAATGTGCACACTAAGACACTGCTTTCTCTAGAACTGCAGTGGAAGCGCTTCCTTCCCCTCACAGAGCATCTCAGGAGGACCCGAGAGTTGAATCACAGGAAGAAAAAGCCATTTATACTTGGCCCTGAAATGATATTCTTAGTTTCAGTCCCCAAAGGTCACTTCAGGGAGCCATAGTGGGATGCAGGTTTGGAACCGTGTGGTCGCTGTGATCTCGCATGTGCATTTCACAGCCCAGCACTGCAAGTTGTGTTACGAGATTTACACTGTCATGGAACAGACCAAAGGTTTCTGCAAAATACTCCCTCCCACTTTCCTGCTGTTTCATGGACTGGTAGCATACATCTCAATATATCATCTTAGCACAATGATTTGCATAATGATACCATAAGTGTGTTTGGGGGGAGGGAGAGAAAGGCAGAAACCAATGTGGTAAATTTAATCAGACACATCTCTAACAATCCTTAGATGAATTCTTGAAAAGGAAATGCCCAGGTTATCCCCAAATAAAACCACAGTTGGCACCCTAATATAGTCTTCTGTGCTTCTCTTTTTCCTGATATGTTGAAGGAGAGTTTTAAGATTAAATTATCAGGTGTTTTAGCACTTGTTTAGTACCACAGCTGTAATTAATTTTGCTACTTTAGGGGCTACCTTGGAATAATATTCCATGATGCTGTCCACTCCTAATTGACGCATCTTACATGAACTGACTTCTCTGCTTATGGAGAAGTAAATTCTTTTCCCTTAAGGAAGGAGGTGAGAGAATTTTTATGTTGCTTCTGGTTCACATAAGATGACAATCAATGCCTCAATCTTTACAGAATAATTCCAAAAGACAAACTTGGTCATACTTGACTGATAAGAAGAAAGGTGCCTTACCAAATGTACTTGTGCATGATATAACAACCTGACACAGCAAACAAATAGAAAAAAAATAATCTGATGGTTTAATTATGGATGGAAATGCAGCCGTTTGGACACAGCTGAATGCCTGGCAGTTCCTGTCAGTAGCTGCAGCCACCACACGCTCACCATATCCAAACATACTCGACTGAGTAGAAGATGGAGGTTGGTGTATGATCCAGTAACCACCCTGATGTCAGAATCCAATCTCAATGATGTAATGAAACCATGATGCAAAAAAAAAACCCCAAGTCACACAGGTTCACACAGTGAGCCATCATCAGTGCCACCCCTTGGGACTAAAACTGGAATTTCCATGCACACGAAAGAAGAATGTGCTAGCAGTAGAAATAGATAGCAAGTTTATATTTGCTGTGGAGCATTCATTAGAGACCAAGAGCTCAAATTTACTTATATAAGCCTGAATTTTACAATAGGTCCCTGAACTAGTCTGATATATCCAATGCATAATTTTATGAAACATATCAAGTGATATTTTTTAATTTGTACTTGTGTAGCAGTTCTTGGGGCTCAAGATACCTTACAGGCTATGTTATTGACAACACTTCCCTTAAGTATTTGTTACCAACATAACAAGCCTTTCTCCGCATTGCAATGTCAGGAACTTAATTTTTGACATACAATATTGTCCACTACTGTTGTGTTTCTCTGGACGAAAAAACAATTGTTGGAAATGCGTCTCTTGCATCTTGATGACATTTTCATTGCAATTAGCAATTTTCAGGTCAAAAAAGTACAGTCTAGAGACCACAAGTGAGCTGACTGGTTAGAGTAGATATTAAAGACATAACAGACCGAGGGTCAGATCTCACTCTGCCTAAATCACGGGATAGGATACTGTTGAGTGTAACCCTCCCAAATTTACCTACTGGGCCATTTTAGTTTTGCAGTGGTTCTTGCTCTCCTGTGTCCCTTCTAGTGGTTTCTCATGCCAATGAGAAACAAATGATGAACGTGTAAAATCTTGAAGTTTTTCCTGAAGTAGAACTACTGTTTCCTGGCCAGTCCTGCTGTTAATCACTCTGTACAGTCTAGCTTTTTCCTTTAGCACAGGCAGAGTGAAAACAGGGATTCAAGGTTCAAGGCTGAACAGCAGCTGAGACTAGCCAAGGTTCAGCATCCAGAATTAGAATTTAAAACGTAATAAGAAAAACCTCACACTTAAGCTTATAAGTTTTAACTCCTATCACGACACTCCCATTTGCACAGGTTGAATATGAAACTAAAGTCTCTAATGCCTACTAGACCTTTGGAATTGCCACTTGCTTACATCACCCACCTCGTAACTGCTCTTCTTCTGGCAACCCACCTGCTTTTCATAACTGCAATATCAATATGACCAGTCAGGACTATCCATGGGACAACTTTGTCCACTAATGTCAGCAACTAGACACCACATCTCATCTAGCTTTATTACAGTCATGCGAGCTCCTTGTGGCTGGCATTGTGCAGGCAGGAGCTGTTGTTATTTTTTTCAAGAAACATGGAAGAGGCAATAGCAGGCCTGAAAATGAAAAGCAGAAGGGCTTACTCCTTTGGTATAAGCATCACTCAGTTGCCAGTGATTTCCATCAGAGTAGAAGCGTACAGACTGGGGCTGCAGAATGCCTATAATTTGGGAGATATAATGCATGACATCTCTTGAATAGAGAGATACGTGGCAAGTCAGATGAGGTTAAAAGCTGGAGAACACACCTTTAAATATTTTGTAGTTGAGAAAGAGGGGAGTGAGGAATTGTAAGTTTTCTGAGCAATGAAAACGGTGAAGAATTTAACTGAAAGATTTACTCCTAAAAATATTTAGGAATATTATAGATTTCTGCTTGTCCAGGCTAATACATATATTAACTTTGACTGGGCTATCCTCAAGAGCATGAAGCTTTCAGAAGATGGAGTTATAGGAGAGGAAGATGGGAAAGAGAGGACTCCTTATGGTAAATTTACTGTTATACAGAAATAATAACAGAACTGTTTGCTTTAAGGAGGGGCAAAAATATGACCAAGATCAAACCAATAAAATTTTTTTTTCCAAGATCCCCGAAGAAGACTAAGAATATGATAAAAAATTCTGGAGAGTCCACATATGCTGAAATATAATTTTACATTTGTAGGTCAAAAGTTTATGTTTGCAGTATCGTGAAATGAATGTGTCAGGAGAAATATATCACTCCCATATCTTAGGGCTATTGGTAATGTACTCAATACATTGATTAGTTTTATCCAGATAGTAGTAGTCAGACAATTGTAATGCTTAAAACTTAAGAAAATGCTTTTGTCGATTATTCTCCCTCCTCCAGGGTCTCCCTTTTTGTTACAAGTGCTGTTAAGACCAAATTTTCAGCCACACACACATACAGAAAAATTACAAATGTTGCAAAACAGAGCTGCATATACCCTTCAGGTTAGTGGGTATGAAAATTGTGCTAAATTAATGCCTGAGTAAGTGACCATTGTGTTGGTCATTTGACTGCTTTTTTTACTGCCTTTGTGCTTGTAGTATCTTGGAAGCTGTGCAAACAAATCAAGTGTGCAAATGAGATTGTAGTCAGGAAGATTTGGGTTTTTCTCTGTTACTTTATACTTTAATTTTTTTATGAGTCTCTTGTGTCTAGTTTTGTTTATAATGCCTTGTGGCAGATCCTATTTGTGACTTATCATTTTAAAGCAGTTTTTGTATTTCATCTCTGTAGAATTCCCTCTGGAGGATGCTACCAAGGAGGCTAATCATGCCAACAAAGCCTACCGTATAGAGGAACTCGGGAAAAGAAGCAGATTATGTTATTGCACATCTGCAGGAATGTCAAATTCACCTGGGCTGCTGCAATACATGTCCCTCTTTTTCTTCTGGTTTTGTTGTTGTTGTTCTTTTTCTTGTTTTTTTCAGAATGGGTGGAAGTGCTTCACAGTCACTCTTTGCCACAAAATCCATTTAAAATCTGTTGAACTGTCCAGCAGGTTGACAGTGCCGGTCATGAGGCATCACACCCCAAAACTGTCAACTTATCAAATAACTGCCTGAACACAGCAAAACACCTACCAGGATTCTAATATTCTTGTATTAAAGGATATGAAAGATTTTCTTGTAATACAACAAAAATTCTCCATTTTATTGTCTACAAGCACCGACCCAGGCACTGAGAGTACAAAACCTGACTTGTCCTTTGGATCCAATTTGCCAATAGTTACAGGACAAAATTTAAACATGTCTCTTGCGTACTTGATCTTTGAAATGAAATTGTAGTTGCAGTCCCACAGCAATCTTCAAAACAAGGAGCACCAGCTGCTAAGGAAGCCCTGTGGTCTGGGGAGCAAGCATCCACCTACAACAACAGAGATTAGGGGTCTGTTCTTCATCCCACGACTGATTTCTCGCATGCCCCTGGCAAATCATGCAGTCCCCTGTGCCACTGCCCACTCTCTGAATGCCTTGCTGTTTGGACTCAAAGCTCGTTAGGGCAAGGACTGTTTTGTTTTGCAAGCTTTCTAGAAGGCTACTGTAATACAAACAGTATTGGCTTTGTTCAAGAATGTTTGCAAACTGCTTAGGATGTATGAATCAGAAATATTAAAGTGTGATTGAGAATTAGCAATGGGCTGGAGGTGATGATATGAAGAAACCTAGAGGTACTTAGTAAGTACATAGCTATTCTCTATTCAAAGCATCAAATAGCTCCCTTTTCATGTCAGTACTGAGAAAAAAATAAGATAAAATCATTTCCCCTGAAGGACAGCCTACTGGAAAAGTGTCATTCGTTCTTGACCCAGCCTCTAAACTCAGGCTTACTGGCAAAATGGTAGAGGAGTTAGCATATCATCTTGGGGTGTGCAGCAGTGCAGAAGAATTTGACAGCCTCCTGGATGAGTTCTCTATTTACCAACTCTTCGATACTGACAGTGTTATGAAAGGGCCAGTAAACACAGCAGTGCTCTAGTTCTGGGGCACTGTTCTTGGCAAGAAGCAGGCACTGGGGCTGATTTTTTTTGTTTAGTTAGACTCATGTCGATTCCTTCGTGCTTGCCTAACTCAAAGAGGCAGAGCCTGAAAGACTTTTTGCAAAAATGTGAAAGACCAACTTATAATAGTGTCTAAAGAGCCATTCCTGCCAAAAATATGTGTATCCAATGAGATTCTTAACTGGTTAAAACGGAAAAGCTTTATGCTGGCTTATAGCAGTGGAGTATCTAGTCTATCAACTTTACTGTAGAAGCATGGTATTGTGCTATCAATTAGCTTATGCCTTAAAGCAGGCATACATAGTTAAAAAAAAATATCATTCATATCTTGGCTTGGCTTGATCCATCCAAGAATTTGATTTAAAAGACAAACAGCTCAATCTGAGTATGTACATGCATCTTTTTTACAGGAAAAGAACCTAAACTTGAACAGTTATTGAACTTCTCCTGCAACTCTTACCGTCACAGAAAATGAGGTGCAAAAGAAGAAATGATTTACAGATAAAATATTCTGTATTATTAATAATATTAATGTCAATATTCAACAAAATAATTATCCAATTTCTCAAATCTTAATGATAATTCTTCTACAGGCTGAATCTAAATACTAGTATTACTCCAAGTATACTTAGTTTAGCAGTTCAGGTTTCCTCTAAAGCTAAAGGAGAAAAGTTGGTACTGAACTGAAGTGCTCCAAATAGCCCACTGAAGGTTTATACCTTGCTCTCCGGGTTGCACAGAGAGCCTAGACTCTAATTTGAGGACCTAGATTAAGTTCCTAGAGGTTAGAAGGCATGGATGATTCCCATCTGGCCCCAAACAATCCCATGGTGGTTTTCACCCCAAAGTTTGTCACATTTCAGCAGCACATCCTGTGACATGACTAGGTGAAGACCCACTTGCCCAGCTGTAGGATGAATGTTTGGTGTGCTTGAAGTTAATCAGATATGCAAGTGTTTGCCAGACTGAGCCCTGTTTAAAAAAGACTTTAAAATCTATCAGTAGGAGGGGTAACATACAAGCATTATTTTTATTTTACTTACTATTGCAAACTAACTGATCTAATAACTCATGGCATAATAATTCAGGATCTAGTTAGTCTAGGATGAGATCAAAAAACATCAAAAGCATATGGAGCATAGCTTTTAATTGCTCTAAGACTCTCCCCCCCAGTCTTTTAGCGCTGTGAACTGTCTATTAATAAGTGACCAGAAAGCAGACAGAGGGATTGTGTTTAAAGACATTTCTAACAATGTTTAGACCTCAGCATGATGGCTATCTTAAATTTGCCAAATGAAGCCTCTAAATGAAATATTTCTCATTCAGAATCTTCACAAATATGCAGATGTTTGTGAAGACAAATACAAGTTTGTTACGCTCCTGACATACTATATCAATTTGTCAGCCTATCCTTTTGCACTTTGCAGCAGCAAATATGGCTTTGTGTAGCAACAGAAGGACCATCTTTCATTTCAGTTGAAGGCCACATTCTGCAGCTCAGTCAAATGTTTTAGACAAATGCACTTCATAAAATAAGGCAAATGTGTCTTTTTTTTTTGGTTTATAGGAGGTCAGCCGTTATTCTCTGTCAATGGATTATTATCTAAGATAAAACCTTAACAAGCATTTTCTTTTTCTACTCATTTTTAGGGTCATATTACAATCCATTGAAGTTTTGTGAATCTGAAGAAAAAAAATCAGCGACAGGACTCACCATCTGTTGCATAATGAAAGAGACATGTGAATAATAGAACGTCAGTTGAAAGGGTTGCAAGTGATCAAATGTTGTTCAGCACCTCAATAATATTTCCTCAGAAAAAAAGGCTTGCTTCTGATATTTCAGCATTTAAAGTTTTGTTTGTTTGTTTTGTTGTTGATTCCATAGCTGGGAGTGGAGTTTAATGTATATTACACTAAACACACATATATATGGTCATGGGTTTCTCAAAAGTGGCAGTTCTTGGGGATAGTGACAATAATCACAGATACGGACAGCTGCTCCCTTTGCTTTTGAAGTTCAGGGGCTATGGAGAATGTACATATACAGCTCATTTTTATAGATGTGGGGTTGAATTCTTAATTTAAGTCCAAATGCGCAACTCACACAATCCTATCTTACTAGCATTCTTTCTTTGACATGAATAAAAAGCTGCAAGTTAATCCTTCAAAATATTCCAAAATAAAGGGCAGATCTGAACAGTTTCAAGGCCAAAATGGTTTTCTCAGATGCTTTTTCAATTTTGGAAGAAAGAATAATACAAAGTACTTTAATATTTGATAAACCCGTCACCTGATGGGAAGCCACTCTCCTGTAATGAATCCACAAACTACGCTTTACCATATATCCTTTAAGGCTGCTATAGAAATATTTTCTATGATGTTCTCTTAGAACAAGAACTGAGGTTATATGAGTCATAACTATCATACCTAAAATGTCAGAGAGCTGATCAAAAAATAGACAATACTAAGTACTAATGCAAATAGCACCATGGTCCACTGAAAAAGATGCCACGTTTCTGTTTCTATTTTAACCAGTATTTTATCTAGCTACTAGTGTGTCTTTCCAAACTCATTCTCTCATAAACCATATTGTGCAAGTCCTACATACTAAATGACTTTTCCACAGATATAAATCAGAGCTTTTATAGTTCCATCAGAAACAAATCCGAACAATGGAGTTACCAAGATATGGATGCAGTTACGACAGAATGACTCACTGCATCTATCTATATCCATACCTTAATTTTTTTCTTTCCATGTTCCAAACATTTCTCTCCTCAGCCATTTTGCAAGAAGATGCACCCGTCTGCAAAGCATTCAGTGCTAAAAACTTTTCTTCATACAGTAGTCAGGTTCTATTTATATTAAACATATTTTACTAATTTTCACTTTCCTTCTGTAGAAACCTTGATAAGGAAAAACCTTCTCCTTGAATATCCAATCATTCAAATTAACGGGCAATTTCATGGAAAGTTGTTTCCCCCCCTCCCCCCCCTCCCCAAGTAGTGACAGATCAAAAGTTCATAGAAGTATTCTGGGGCAATTTGTAGATCAACTGCACAGAGCAGTGTGCTTTGCCACATTTCTAATGGGTTACAATTGAAATGCTACATTTTCATTTTCGACTGACAATGAAAAACACCAAGTAATATTCTAAGGCCAAAAATTATTGCTGGAACTTATGAGCAAGTCATTTCCTAACAGCTTTGTTCCTTGAATACTGTCTTATCAAAAGTGCCCAGGATTTTATTGAAGTGAACTGTTCTAATGAAAAAGAGCATTTGATGAACAGGCATGGCTGCAAACTGAATTCCACTCCTCTTTTTTCCAATTGGTTTCATCAGTAAAGTAACCAGAAGCACCCAGGTGACCACAGATGAAAATATCCAAGTAAGATTTGTTTAGGATGACTTGGGCTTTTTTTATTTTTTAAAAATTGTTCTTAAATTAGTCTCCTAAATATGGATGAAGGCATCCGATTTCTTTTCAGAAATGCTGAACATAGAGGACACACACAAGTCTTGAATGTCCTCAAACTATCCTCTCCAATTTTTTAAAGTTCTTAAGAAATAACATTTTAATACCAAATTCTGATGTTCCATATGTTGGAAGTGAGCTTACCAATTATTACTGCTTTATTAGATTTAGTTGTCTCTTTGATCTCTTGTAGCACTGTGCACTCAATATCTTTTTCTCCAATCCAGATGCTCAGAGTTTCACCCTACTGATACAGTTGTAGTCCTATTACTTGGAATTTTGTACTTTTGATCTCACTGGTAGAGACAGAGACATAATTACAGTAACAGATCAGGCTGCCTGCCAGTATCAATGGTAAATAACACTGAATGACTCATAGTTTCACAGTTATAACGTGGTTTACACATTTTGGTATGCAGCTGCCCAACAGACTTAGCCAGAACGTATACACAAGTGCCAAATCTTTCAGGGCTTTTTTTTTTCTTTTTTTTTTTTTTTTTAAGATTAATTCTTAATAGTTAGGAAGAAGGGTTGGAAGAATAATTTTTAAGTTGAATATTAAGAT